>QGOB01001864.1:2219-60898 GCA_003313055.1 Termitomyces sp. MG145
TTTTTTTTGGTTTTCGTCTGTTACACTGCACTTGGAACAGCTTCATACTCTCGAAGACTTCACGGCACACTCGAATTGGTGCGAGATCGCACTCGTCACAATGGGTCACCGCGATGTGTTTTTGCATGTAGGCGACCAGGTACGCGTACAGGCTCCTGGTGGGATGTGGGTTGCCCCAATCGTGACAGGTGCATTTAATTTGTTCGTTCCCCCACTGATTGTCCTCTAAATAAATCCTAGGTACTTTCGGATCAAGCGACTTTTTTCACTCGTTGCTGGGCGGTACGTTACTCAACCCGAACCATACATGCGACTGACGTCCTTCATCTCCCCCGCTAGAGGCCGGCGATCACCTCTCCCAAGCATCCGTGACGGACCTCAACAAATCTCTCGACAACGCTCGCGCCCGCTCCTTGTCCTCGTCCTCCGCATCGCGCTCCGGTTCACTCGCCGACCCCGCCGCTGTCCTGCGCGATCTATTCTTTAGTATCCCCGGTGGGGGAGGCGGGGAGCTGTCGAGGGAGATGGAGGCTGTGGAGAGGATTCGGGCTGTGGGGCAAGGACAGGGACAGTGGCAGGGCGGGATGAGGCCAGAGGACATGTCGCCTCAGGAGTTGCATTCGGTGCTTTGGCAGGTGTTGACGTTTAGGGATTCGGGTGAGTTCTTTGGGAGCAGGGCGGGATATAGTTGCTGATGGGTAGTTGATTAGTCATGAAGAAGATTGAGAAGACGATTGAAAAGATTCCGGGGTTGAATTCGCTTATTGAGAAGCTTACCGATTCAATTTCGGGTGTGTGTGTGTGATTTTCTTTTTCTTTGTTTTTTCTGATTGTGTTTTGTAGTTTTTGTGTTTACGACTCTGGAGGTGTGGTTCTTTTGCTGTGTGATTCTTTCTAAGCGTATTCTGATCTCGTGCGCCACAGCCGTTCCTGAAGCCTATCTTGAAGACTTCGACATCGGCACTCTCGCAAATTTCGGGAGAAGTTATCAATAGTCATGATCAGTATGAGGTGTTTAATGATCCGAGAGCGGTGTGTATGCTTTGGTCTCGTGTGTGCTTCTGTGTTGTTTCTCAAGTTGTATATTTATCGGACAGTCGGATCCTACGCACTCGTTCTTGAGCAAAGACCATTTTGTGAGTATTTCTCTCTCTCTCTCTCTCTCTCTGAGAACGTGGTTGATTGGGTATGTGTGTAGAATCTTATTTTGAACGAGCCTGCTGGTCGTGTTGCGAGGGTTGTCGTCGTATGTGATTTTGATTTTATGCTTTTATAGATGTGTAATTTCCTTTCTTACATGTCCAGAAAAATGCGGTTGGACTCGTTCAGAAAGCCTGGGACGATAATTCAGTCAACGTTCATAGCATAACCGAGGAAATACTCCAAGCCATGTTCGTATCGGTTTCCCTCTCTCTTCAGTCATTTCTTTGCTTACTCCTTTTGGTATAAACAGGTTCCACCCGAACTTTCACAACTCAAACTCCAAAGTCCAGCGCGAAATGCTTCAGGAGATGAATAACTGGGTGAACGACCTCGGGAAGAAGAAGGACAGGATTATTCAACGCCTCACTAAACAAGCCGTGCGTAATCACGAAAACGTCCGTCTTGCCGGCGAGGGTGGCGCTCCCGTTTCACAAGGCTCGTTCGCCCAAGCGGAAGGGAAACAGTTCCAGCAGACGCTTCTTGGGTATGCGAATCAGATCCCGGGCGTGTCGCAGGCGACGCAGTTGCTTGATGGCGGTGGAAAGAAAGAGAAGGATAAGCATAAGAAAAAGGACGATAAACATAAGGATAAGAAGGATAAGCATAAGGATAATAAGCATGGTCGGGAAGTTGGTGAGGATGGGTTGGGAGGCCAGGCTGCGTCGTATCATGGTTATGATGGTGGGTCGAATCGGGAGTCGGGTTCGCTACAGGGTGGTGGTTATGCGTCAACTCCTGGATCGGGTTATGCGCCTCCGTCTGGCCCGCTGCAGGGTGGTGGTTATGCGTCAACTCCTGGATCGGGTTATGCGCCTCCGTCTGGCCCGCCGCAGGGTGGTGGTTATGCGTCAACTCCTGGATCGGGTCATGCGCCTCCGTCTGGCCCGCCGCAGGGTGGTTATACACCTCCGTCTTTCCCGGGACAGTCGGGATTCAGACCTTCGTACGATTCGCCTGCACCGACACAGCATGCAGGCTACGCGCCTTCGTACGCGTCTCCTTCATTCCCGAGCGCTGCGCCTTCGTTACCCGGTGGACCAGGCCCGTATTTTCCGAGCGCGCCTGAGGCACCGTCGTCGACATTCCCCGGCGGCGCACCTTCGTTCCCTGATGCGTCGTCGTCGTATTATGGGCAACCGCCCCGGTTCCCGCAAGCACCGGGATTCTCGGGAGAACAGCATGGACAGTATCAACGCCATGAACAGCCGCCACAGTTTCCTGGTGCACCGACGTTTCCCTCCGGTGGATGGTAAATGATGGGATAATGTCAAGGAGTGAGTTAGATTAGTGCCATCCAGAGAGATTGCCATGTGATCTGCTAAGTGTCTTGGACTGTTACAAGATGTTCTTGATGTGTTTGAAAAATAAATATCTTTCTGGTGTGCACCCGGAAATGATGGCATCTTCAGACTTGCCCTAGCCAAGATTTCAAGTCTTTCTTTTTTTCACTTATGTGAATGTCAATGGACATCTGGCTTTGGGACTTTGGTAATATCACTATGGGCATTACACCCCAGTTTGCTCATGTAAATGCTATTTGTGAAATTTCCAGTTCTAGTCACAAATCCATTCCTGGTAGAGGTGAACAGTCATCCAGGCCTTTGCACTCTTTCTCTAATAAACTCCAAATTGTTTACCAGACTTCTGGAAAGCTTGCATATGTGCTGCTTTGCCAATAATATATAGTGGAAATTTCTCAGATCTGTTGGCATTAGATGTGAATATATGTATTATCCCAGCATTTCATACAAGCAGAATCAAGACAAGTCTCACCAAAAAAACTACCTGCATTGTGATGGAACTACTCAGACTAGTTCTTGAGGACATCCAACATCATGGTATGATCAATAACTCATCATTTGCCAAAGGTTGGATGTGCCCACTGTATAAAAAGCATGAAGGAACTGATATCACACACTACAGGCCCATCACCTTGTCTGAATATGGACTATAAGCTCTTTACTAAAGTGCTAGCAACAAGGCTTTCAAAATTGTTCAGAGACCTGATTCTGTAACAGGTTGCATTATGGGGCCTTTCTTGCACAAGACCATAAGTCAGAACCTGTCTATTGGATCTAGTGTGCAAAGAAAACTGTTGAGGTTACATAATTATAACCCTCATAAGTATAACTGCAGCATAAATAAAAGTAAATAGTAAAATAATAATTAATATGCTGTGTAACTTGTTACATTATCCCCCTCATGGAGACCATCATGGTCTTATAAAATTGGGGTATGTCATCAGACTGGGATAATGAGAACAACCACTGTAAATAAAAACAGAACATTCATAGAGCTCTTATATTGAAAGATATGTAGGATCCAGGGACCTACAGGAAGTGTTTATTGGGCTATCCAACATAACACATTTGCCCAACATGTGCAGTATGGAGACCACTACAATCCCTTCACATTCATCTGGTCCCCAAGGCCCCCTTTCTTGGCTATCAGGGTCATCCCACCTTTCCACCACAGCACTGGCCATAGTGGTGGGGGCAACTTCAACAGGTGTAGCTGTTTCAGTTGTCACACATTTGGAGGCTGAAACGTTGGCTGTAGTCTCACTTGGTGCTGTCTTTCCAAGTGGGTTGGACATGGGCTTCATGGGTAACAAGTTTGCTACCCATAATAGAAGGATGTGGAGGTACCAGAGATACTTCTTGAGGGGCTGTGCCTGTAGAAGGCACCAACTCTTCTGAGGAGCTATCAATGTTGAACTCCTTGTTGGAGCCAGATGTGAGGAGGGACATGTCAGTTCCCATAGGTGGAGTGGTGATCATTACCACCAAAGGTCATGCCCTAGTGGCGCAGATGGCCGCTTGGAGTTGATTGGCCAGGTATCTGAACCTGGTGTCTTCTCCATATTGAAGCCACCCTCTGTCAGTGAGCTGTGTGAGCCCATATGCTTCAAGCAGCTGAATGAGAATGCGGAAACATTCTAGGGCATTTGTTCTCCCATCATAGAACACCCCTCCAAAAGAAAAAAAAGTCAGAAATTACATAACGTGTTTCTAACTGCTTTTTCTCAACACACTCCAAGGATTTCCTGATTTTTATGTAATTGATGTTTCTCACAATTTCCTAAAGTGAGGTACATATAAAGATTTGTGAAAGGATGAATGGAGATTTTGGCCCTCGTTTGGCCCTTGTCAGTCATTAAACTTGAGGCACTTACGGTGCTTGTCGGCGTCCAACACCAAGAGGCACTTACGGTGGTCATCGGCATCCAACACCCAATCCCATCTGTATGATCTTTCATGTATGTATGGTCTAGTATTGTACCAAAAGCTGTAGCCCAAGCCCAAGCTAAGCAGGCCAGGCCTGAGTCCTGGGTACAAGCTCACCCTCTTCATGTATTCAGGGCCCGAGCCACAGCTCTCAGGTTGAGCTGAGCCCGGTACATCACCCGATGCTTTTCAGGGCTTCAAAACCACGAGTTAAGTGAACAGGATCCTGTCCAGTCTCCGCCATTATATCGTGATCTTTTCATTGATAGAAAAATTAAGAAAGAAGAAACTACAGGCACACTGTATGTTCGAGGATAATTCGACCCTACTGTGGGCCTATTTTGGAGAGCATAGTGGAAGTCTGATGAATTACTGAAGCATGCGTCAATCCGTTTGAGCGCCGAGTCTGCCAACGCGTGTTATGTTTCCGATCATGTTCCGAGCCAGCAACTTGAGTATGAGGTCCGAAAAAGAATGCAAGTTTCGCTAGAAGTTCTTACCAGCGGTCAACATCTGAAGAACCTACCACAAATTTTGTGCTATGTGACAACCAGACGATGGTTTTGCGTTATATATCTCTATATCAAGCTATTGGAAACAACAAGTTGAGTTGTCACGATGTCAATCAACCCTTCGCCACCGTCATAAGCTTTCGGGGCTGACGTCGCCACCGTTTCATTCAAGTGTTGACACCATATTTTCGAACTCCCCTTTTTCTGGCATCCGTCTCCATCACTTCCCATTATCTCATGTTCTTATGAATTGTTTGCCTTGTGATCCTCTTTGTTCGTATTATTTTGCATGCGTTACCTTTTCAGATGTTGTAATGACCATGTCTTCAACTCTCAGCGCCCAAGTTGCCCGGGGCCCGCCCGTTTAGACCCTCACCCACGTCATCAGTTCTAAATACATATATTCATACAGGCAGGTTCGCATTTCGCATTATCTCCTACAGTATACTCGGCTCATTGACAGCGACAGGGGTAGCGTCGGTGAGGATCCTTCCTCGGCCGTCGGACCGAAAATATTGATCCGACACGGTTTTTGCTCTCCCCCTTACTCTATATGACCTCATGGGGCCTAGCGTCCAATTCCTTTATCTTTCTACTCCGAGTCGTTTTCTCTGAGCTATACGTACCGCCTTAATACAGTTATCATGAAGTTCGCTAGGCGAGTAGATTTGACGATGATTCAATGAATGATGTCACTCACATAAAAACCTTCAATTGAAGATACCTTGATGATACCCAGGTGTGGGACCGTTACAGATGAGGAAAATTAACAGTCGCTGACGTATCTATGGATTAACGAAGACTCCGGAGTGGAAAAAGGCGTATATGTGAGTGACATTCTGTCCGACGCAGTAGCTGAGACAATTTCTTCGTAGTGACTACCGTGGACTCAAAAAGTGTATCACAGCTATCCGGAAAGAAAATGAGGGCATTTCAGATTCGTCAGATCCTGAGGAACAAGAATACTCAGTCCTTCATGCAACAACCCTCGAAGGGACCACTCAGACAATCAGTGGACCATCCCAACAAGGGCTTTCTACGGGAGCGCCTCAGGAACGAATCCCCATCAGGCCTTCTTCACGAGAAAGGTTGAGGAACGAGCCTCAAAGCACGTCAGTATCCTCAGAGGCACCGTTGATGCACAGATATTTCGATCCAGCCTCAAACGATCCAGGACGAATACCCCAGCCGTCCCAGCGCGCGATCTCCTTTGACCACCGCGTGTTAGAATCTTCTGGTTCTACGTCAGGAACAATACCGAACGCAGGGAATAACTCCGCAACAGGAATTAGACTTGTATATCCAAAATCGCTGACAAGCCTAAAGGGGCGGGGGCGGAGAACATCATTGTCTACTCGCCGTATGTGTTTATGTCGAACTGATCCTTCCTCGCATTTTGCTCATTTTCTTCACCCATAAATGACGCTCATCAAACAGCGACGAATCCAATGGAGCGTCTCCCGTTGAACGAGTTGCTTCTTCAATTGGAACCGATTGAGAAAGCTTTCTTCACCGCACTAGACAAGCAGCTCAATAAGATCGACTCTTTCTACTCTGCGCGGGAAACAGAGATGATGGCTCGTACAAAGGTGCTGCATAAGCAGCTGGATGAACTTGAGGACCATAAGGAATTGGTCAAAGTATATTTTTCTTGTCTTATGTGAAAGGACTTACTAATCTTAGTACAAAGTCCGCGCATCCTCATCGCCCCTCAGCTTGGACTGCTTTGCTTGTCAATATAAAAAAAAAGCTGCGGATTCGGCACGTGTCATATGTGGCGAACCATAACGCTGGTAACTTGGTTAGTCGTATGAAAAACCCTACCTTTCGCGTTTTAACACCATTTGATAGAGGCACCAAGAGTACGAGGCAGATTCCTTTGAAAATGAGAAAGTACAACGAGAAGCGAGCGTGGACGTAGATGTTGAGCGAACAGACTGGAAGAAACAGAATTCGCCTGTCCGGCATGCGGGGCTCTCAACTGACCCCGAAGACTACCTGTTCGCGAAGAAGAAACTCAAGAAGGCGGTCTTGGAGCATTATCGGTAGATATTGGTTCGATTTCAGATGAACATTGATCGTGATTATCTTCTACAGAGGTTTAGAAGTATTGCAGAACTACCGTGTCTGTGGTTGCTCACGCCTCCCCGCGTTGCAAAACTCACTGACAGTGCAGATATTGAATTTGACGGGTTTTCGAAAGGCGCTGAAAAAATTCGAAAAATCCACCAAAGTCAGAGATGTTCGACTTCTTGTCATTTTTATAATCATTAACTTGGTGTAGATACAAGCGCAAAGGCAATACATGTCAGAAAAGGTACAATAAGAGACGGTCATGCCTTCCTGGCTAAATCGCGTACACAGGTAGACAGGGCTTCTTTTTCATCCGGAAAAAACTTGCAAGAGATGATGGTTAATATGGAGTCTCTCTACGCTGCTCGCTTTAGTATGTTCTGTCACTTCCTGACGAATTTTACTCCATCCATTGACGATCTATATAAGCCCGCGGAGATAGAAAACGCGCTAGAATACTTCTCCGCACAGGATTCCGTTATACCAGTCACCATTTTAGTGTCTTCCGTTCTGGTATCTTACTTGGGATTGCTCTTCCTGCTTTCGTCTCAGGGCTCTATGCCAGTATGTGATGCAACGGTTTTCATGATGCTACCGCATAGCTTGAGTTCTCTAGGCTTTCAGCACTCGACTCGAGACGATATTCCCGCGTGGAATGCTCTTTTGTTCTTGTATGGTGTCTTCTTCATTCCCAATTTGCTTTTGTTGCTCGTCGGCATCAATCTGTTGGTCTGGGCCCACGCTCGAATTAATTATGTTTTTATCTTTGGTAGTACTATTTTCTGTCCGATACATCTTGAAGTTGACCTCTCTCAGAGCTTGACACACGAACACGTATGGATTATCGCGAATATTTTGAGGTACACTCATCTGGTTGAACTTGCCAAGTATATCTTACCTCCTTCATGCAGATCCCATCTATCCTATTAGCCGCTCTATGCTGGGCTTTTTGGCTCTCCTTTCGTCGCGTCGGCTCTCCACATATCTTGCCACAGCATTGGCTACTCATATGGCTGGGATTCTGCGGACTTGTTATACTCGAGCCTCTCTCATTATTCTGCAAATCATCCCGTTACTGGCTTGTCCGGAAAACAGCGAAACTTCTCACATCAGGAGCTCGTCGTGTTGAATTCGCGGACTTCTGGGTGGGGTGAGTGGTCCTCACCTTGATCATTCCCAGGAGGCTTGTACTGATTTTCTCGTATCAAGTGACCAGTATTGCAGCCTCACGTTTACTCTTTCCAATCTGTACTTCTTTGCGTGTGTGTACGCCCGTAAATTTGATGAAAGCTGGTCAAAATGCGGTATATCTGGGTCTCCACAATGGCCTGCCATGTTCGTTCTTGCTTCACTTCCATTATATTGTCGCTTTATGCAGAGTGCAAAACGCTACTATGATTCCGGCCTTGTGACACACCTGATCAACGTAAGCCTTTGTGGTTTACATTCTGTTTCTGACAAGACACACAAATTCCCAAAGGGTGGAAAATATCTCATTGGTATCATTAGTTATCTTTTCTTCTATCTTTGGCGTCAAAAAGGTGTGCGCTCGACCCTTTGGATTTTTCTCGGTTGAATGATTCATCTGTCTTGCCCTGCTTCAGGTTCCAAAGCTCACGGTCCATTTTTTGTCTTGTGGATCCTCTTCAACACGGTCTATTCAATTTACACTTCCACATGGGTATGTGGTCGTGTCATCACGTCCGAATATGAAGGTATCAATAGAATTTTGCAGGACCTCCTCATGGACTGGTCTGTCCTCCGTCTTCGTGGGCAATACCCCCTCCTACGTCAGGAGCTAATCTATTCCGATTCAATACCAGTACGCTCGCACAGGTTTTTCTCATAATTTACGACTCATTCTGGACTATATTCATAGCTATACTACTTTGCTATCGTGAGTGAAAATCTCACTATGCGCCTTGTATTCGTGGTCTCATCACTGACAGATAACCAACATCATGATCCGTTTTATTTGGGTTATCTACATCCCACATAATGGTCCTAATATATATCTTCGTACTTTCATTTGTGCCTTACTGGAGGTTCTTCGAAGGTGGCAGTGGAATTTTTGTAAGGCCGACCCTACGTTTTTATAATTTCCTTCCTGAGTTCCTTCAGATCGTCTTGAGAACGAACACCTTGGCAACGTGGACCAATATCGTGTGACACGTGAAGTCCCATTACCGTATTCATTCGACCACACGCATGCCGAAGATGCGGACAACGGCGATGATGACGAGGATCAGGCTCTAGAACTTATCGCTGCTTCTGAAAGACTACGAGATATCTCACGCGAAAGGAAGGTGAATACGGGTCGAAGATCAAGGAAGATTCGCTGAGATTCGTACAATATGAATAACAACCGACGGATACACGGTATTTCGGTCGCAACACCCTCTTACCGATGGGTCGAATCAATACAGTTTGGACTGACTGGATACGATGGGGGTATGATTCTTAGTAACGGTGCTTCTGATGAACTTAGCCTAGGCGCTCGTCAACACAGAAGACTGCTTTAGAAAAATAGATATCGATAATACCTTTGTGTCACACCTTCAGTACTAGTTTTTCAGTTAGTGTCTCAAGGAAGGACCAGTTTGATGGGAGGTCAACTTTCAGGGTCCCACTGTGGAGGATAAGAAAGAAGCCACCGAATATCTCTAGGAGCAGGGAAAAGCCTCTTGAAAACCCTTTTCAGAAAACCCTTGGTATCAACTGCACATTTCCAGCTTAAGATAACACAAATCAATGGATAATTGTCGCTTATGCAGTAGATGATGTTGAGGGATGTAGACAACACCTCAGTGTTCCTATCATCACTGAGGTGTAAGTACTTACCTATGTTCATTGATTCTTTTACTGATATATCTTAGTCATATTCTTTTACTAAAGTATATCACAATATAATAAGTGTTCCTACTGTCATTAAGGTTCACATTCTTTTATTAAGTCCCTGATCCTTCCAAAACCAGTCCTGCATAACAGGTGATAGCCTCTGAGGATACCTACAACATTTTGTCATCAAGAATCACCATTCCAAAGCTCATGGCAGATGGCTCTAACTGGCTGACCTATCAGGAATGCATCCAGAATGCCATAACATCTAAGAAGCTTTGCCATCACCTTGTCAGTACTGTGCGAAAACCAGACAAGCTCATCAAGTGCAATGGATTCTTGTTTTGGAACATAAAGTCAGTTGTTCTGCTTTCTGACAAGGATGTTGATGAGCATGAGGACACAATGGAGGAATGGCAGCAAAAAGAAGCAATGGTCCATGAGATTGTCTATAGCACAATTGATTCATCAATGTTCTATCAAGGCAAAGGAAAAACCACAGCTGTGTCAATTCACAGCAACAAAGGCACCATGTACAAGTCCAACCTCCTCACTCAATTGCAGAATGCTTGCTAAATCAAAAATGGCAAAATTAACATGTGAGCTTACCTTGCCAATATGGTTGTTATCAAGGATCATCTTGCCAAAATTGGCTGCCCTATTTCCAATGCCTTGTTTGCCAGTTATATCTGTATCTCAATATCCCTTGCTCCCACATTCAAGTCCCTATTCATGACTCTTGCCATGTCTGCTTGCACCTCTGGTAAACCTACAACAAGCCAAGATCTTATATGGCATCTCATGGAGGAAGCAAATAGTGTAGCAATCAAGACCAACACAAATCACCAACATGAAGCAATGTGACAATCAGACTGGAAAGTGTTGAGACCGTAGAGTGCAGGAGCCCCACAACAGTTACCCATACACATTTCACACTATGCGCTTCCACTCACGTGACCGCGACAGTGATTTTTTCACCTCCCGGATGTTCTCGTATTCCTTAGTTGAATCCGAGAACATCCAGGTGTGTAGTACTGTGTATTTCCTTGTATTCCTTAGTTGAATCCGAGAACATCCAGCTCGTGCGAACAGTGTCTGATTCACCTGATCCTCGTTGTCTCCAGTCTGTCCTACCTGCGCGTAACCTGCTGCAATAGGTTATGGGCCCCGGCCCACAGACTCAAACACTGAAGATTGATATTACACCTGTTCTATCTCCTACTGACATTCCTCTCCTAACTATCCCAACTTAAACTTTCACTGCATCACTCTCGGCATCACCATACACTATGGAAGACGTCACGAGTGCTTCTCGATCACCAATGTCGAAACTCGGCGCCGTAAAATACACAGAATGGGAAAAGTCTATGTATGGGCATTTAATGTCAGTCGGCGGTGCACGCATTGTCACGGGCAAAGAGCCTGCACCTTCCCTCGACCCTACCAACCCTGCATCCTTCACAGTGTGGAGCCAGTACCAGCTCCGGAGTGACCGAGCTGCTGGCGAGATCTACCAGTGGCTTGATGAGGGCAACAAGATCCATGTTGATGCCATCCAGAACAAGCCTAAGGAAATGTGGGAGAAGCTAAGGGAGATTCATTCGAAGTCAGCTCCAAATGCTCATTTTAACTCGCTGAGCGATCTATTCGGCATCCGAAAGAAGGAAGACGAGTCTCCTATGGATCTCTGCACGCGAGTCGAAGGCGCTATGCAGCGTATTCGGACGCTCTGGCCCCTGCCCACTGTAGCATCAGATGGAACCCTCATGCCTGCTTATACGATTGAGGTTCTTGACGACGAACTCTCGATCATGGCCATGCTGCGTGCGCTACCGCGCGAGGAGTATGGTTCATTCATCTCTTCAGTCCTCATGCTCAACAGTCTAAACAAAGAGGTGGTGCTCGAGGCGTTCTGGACTGAAGAGACACAATGCTGAGCTGTGGAAGATGAGGTCACCGCTGCCACTGCACGGATTATCTCCTGCTACTTGTGTGATGGCCCACACAAGGTCCAAGAGTGTCCTAGCCTCCAGACAGCATGTACACAGGTCAAGAAAGATGATGGGGCATCCAAATTCAAGAAGTCCCATGGGTGCAGGAGCGGAAAACCCGAAGCAAAAGCAGATATAGCCAAAACAGATGCCTTTAAAGTAGAGCCAGGATGTGATGGCCCCCCTGTTAAGGCCAAAGCAGCCATTCGTCAATCTGCTCACTCCCCTCCTTCTTCCTCTAACACCCTATGGAATACAGACTCGGGCACCACAGCTCATATGACGCCACATCATGAGTGGTTCCTTCCAGAGTCTTTCAAATCATGGCAAATTCCGATCCACGTAGCCAATGGCGCAATTGTCTATTCAGCTGGAAAGGGGTCCGTAAAGTTCAGACCACAGGGAGCCGATAAGAGTGGACAGCCCCTTAATGACATTATAATCTCAGGTGTTCTTTTTGTACCAGACTTAACCAACAATTTGCTCTCCATCACTACTCTCTCTGTGCTCTGTGGCTTTGTCGTGACATTTTGTGAACATAAAGTCATTTTTAGCATCAACAGCAAGACAGTCTTTACTGCTACCATCAACAAGTCACTCACCTCATACCTTGATGGTGAAACTCTCATTTCCTCGCTGACACATGCAGTCAATGTGACATATGCCGGTCCCACCTCATCTTTCAGAATCAGCAAACATTTACTTCATCAGAGGATGTGCCACTTGGGAGCCGACCATCTTGACCAGCTCATCAAGGAGGATTTGACTTAAGACCTGAAGATATCCCAGCGCTCTGAACCTCCACATATTTGTGAGCCATGTTTGAAAGGGAAGCAACATTGGGCACCTTTTCCACATACTGCAGATAGAGCTGCAGAGGTTTTGGGCTGCATCTTTAGTGATGTGCATGGGCCAATGCAGAAAGGCGCACATCAGACAAATCATCGCTGGTGGGGTACATTTGTGGATGACCATACTCGATGGATGGAGGCATTTGATATGTATAAGAAGAGCGATATTTTTGAAGCTTTCAAATTGTTCAAGGCACACGTCGAACGTCAAACTGGCCAGAAGGTAAAATGCCTTCACCATGATAAAGGGGGAGAATACATCTCGAAAGTGTTCCTTGACTATTGCAGAACAGAGGGTATTTGCCTTGAGTTCACTAATACCAGTATGCCACAGCAGAATGGAGTCGCCGAACGACTGAACAGAACTATCAACAAATCAATTACTTCAATGCTCACTGAAGCAAACCTTCCTGAAAGTTTCTGGGCATATGCTCTCAGTACGTACAGACATGTCCACAACCGCTGTCCCACATTTGCGCTCCCACACAATTTGACCCCTTTCAAAGCATATAAAGGAAGAAAACCCCGCATTGGTCACCTGCGAGTGTTTGGGTGTGCAGCATACGTATTAATTGGACGAAACAAGAGACAAGGACTCCAGGGACACACCTCTTCTGGAATATTTGTTAGTTACCCAGACAACTATGTTGGATGGGTAGTATATATCCCAAGCACGATGAAAACTGTGATGTCGTGAGATGTAATATTCGATGAGACTTGCTTCCCTGGCCTTTCGTCAGCTAATATGCCCAACCCTCCTTCCATCATGGATTTTGATGACCTCCCCAAATACAAACCATACAATTCAGATGAACTCACATGCGTTGAGTCGGTCCCCCTTGCGCATGGTGATGACAATATTACCCCCAATGATGAGCCGCTCGCCCCCATCGACGAGTTAGAACCGGTGGGAGGAAGCCCATCAGAAAGACCCGCTACACCCCTGCCGCAACCCACGACCCGTGCATCGCGCCAGCCACAACCCTTGCCACCCCCACGAGAACCCAGTCAGCGACTTTGCATCCCAATGTGGAACCCCAATGCCAGATATTATGATGCCATTGCATGGCAAGAGAAACACGAATCGCCACTAGTGCGTGAATCACCCCCTCCACCAGCACCCTCACCCTATCCTGATGAGCCACCTGAGCAGCACCTGTGGGACATCAACATAGGCAATGTTGATGAACATGGAGAGCAAGAAGTGGACTTTGCACTGAATGTGAATTCAGACGAAGCCCTACTTCTGGCAGGGCACGCCTTTGTGGAACATGGCACTGATCTAGAAGGTTATAGTGTTGTCTGCGATAATCTAGCCAGGGCATGTAAAGTGGGAGCTCATGACACTAACCCTCGGTCATATAAGGAGGCCATAGCTGGCGATAACGCTGCAGAGTGGCATAAGGCAATGTGCGAGGAAATGAATGCACTCAGAGGCAACGGGACATGGCGCGCCACTTACCTGCCAGTAGGACGCAAAGCAATTGGCTCCCGTTGGGTGTTTAAGGTGAAGCACCTACCAGACGGTGCAATTGATCGTTTCAAAACATGGGTAGTGGCTCAGGGGTTCAGCCAGCGCCCAGGTGTCGACTTTGACGAAACGTTTGCGCCAACTGCACATTGGGCTGCAGTATGCACTGTCCTTGCGCTGGCAGCCATAGAAGACATGTACCTTGAGTCAGTCGACGTGTCTTCAGCTTTTCTACATGGTGTGGTAGATGCTGAACTGTACATGAGGTTCCCTGAAGGTTTCCCCAAAGATGTCCCTCCCGATGTTGAGCGCAAACCCGGAGATGGACCACCTTGCGCAAAGCTAGAAAAGGGCATATACAGTTTGAAGCAGGGTGCCAATCTGTGGAACAAACGGATGCACAAAGTTTTCATAAAATTAGGGTTTGTGCATATTACTTCCAATCCCTGTGTGTACGTTTACCTGTGGGATGGTGTACAGGTCATCATCCCTGTGCATGTAGATGATATGACACTTGCATTGAAATCCCGGTCCACCATACTCAGAGTCATCTCCAAGCTGCAAAAGCATTTCAAACTTTGTCACCTGGGGCCAACGACTGGACTCCTTGGTGTGGTTGTCACTCATGACCGCCCCAGCCAGAAGCTCTGGATTGACCAGAGGGCATATGCCATCGAGGTCCTCTCTCGTTTTAATATGCTTGATTGCAAGGCAGTAGCAACGCCTCTCAAACCTGGTGTTCAGTTGTCAAAGCTAGACTCCCCCTCCACTCCTGAAGAAACTGAGGAAATGTGGTTAGTCCCCTACATCCAAGCCACAGGCACACTTCTGTACCTTGCAATGTGTACATGCCCTGACATTGCACATGCTGTCAGTGTTCTTTGTCGCTTCAACTCGTGCCCTGGACCAAGACACTGGAGAGTGGTAAAACATCTGATGCGATATATTCGAGGTACCCTAGACTACAGGATTGAATACTCTGCTGATGCTGCTTTATGTTCTCCATCCCCCTTCGTCGCATTCACAGATGCTGACCATGGCGGAAACATCGACAACGGCTGCTCCACAACAGGGTCCGTCCTTCTGGTGGCCGGGGGCGCAGTCAGCTGGATGTCGAAGTTGCAGACCATTGTCGCGCTGTCTATGACCAAAGCAGAGTTTGTAGCAGCCAGCGAGACAGGACGGGAGCTTTGCTGGCTACAGAATTTCCTTGCCGACATAGGAACACTGCAGTCAACACCTCTGATCCTAAACATCGATAACCAGTCTGCAATCTCCATCATGAAACAGCCGGAGCATATGGGTCGTTTGAAACACTTGGATCGCCATTGGTTCTGGCTTTGGCAGGCTGTCCACGATGGTAAAATCAGGCCAGTCTACATCCCAACTGAGGAAATGGCTGCAGATCTGCTCACCAAGACGCTGGCGCGAGACGTTGTTGACAAGCTACGCTGTAAAATGGGAGTTGTTGGGGAATTTTCCAGGACCGAACTTCGGTGACGTTGTGGGCACTCCGTCAGGTGGGAGTGTTGAGACCGTAGAGTGCAGGAGCCCCACAACAGTTACCCATACACATTTCACACTATGCGCTTCCACTCACGTGACCGCGACAGTGATTTTTTCACCTCCCAGATGTTCTCGTATTCCTTAGTTGAATCCAAGAACATCCAGGTGCGTAGTACTGTGTATTTCCTTGTATTCCTTAGTTGAATCCGAGAACATCCAGCTCGTGTGAACAGTGTCTGATTCACCTGATCCTCGTTGTCTCCAGTCTGTCCTACCTGCGTGTAACCTGCTGCAATAGAAAGGACAAGGGAAAATCCAAGTCTAAGGATAAAGATAAGTGACACTGTGATAACTGCAACAAGAATGGGCACACCCAAGATCACTGCTTTGAGGAAGGTGGAGGCATGGCTGGAAAAGCATCCATCTGGTGGCTGATAAAGCATAAAGGTAAAGGGAAAGATAGAGCAAAGTCAGAAACTATGCTTTCCTCACCATCACCATTGACATGCCTGATAACCCTGCCAATTATAATGTTGCACTTGCCATCACCTCTGGTCATAGTCATTGCCAACATCAAAAATGCTTATCTCAACTCCTTTCTTAAAGAGGATGAAAGTATATTCATGCAATTCCCACTATTCTATTGGTGCTTTCATAACTTACTCTCAGAGCTCAAAAAATTACCTGATTCTAGACCTGCATGTAGACTCAAGTATCTGCTCTACAATAAAAAGCAAGGCACTCATCATTGGTATGAAGAACTCTGCCAAACTTTCATAAATCTTGGTTACTCAGGTTGCCAAGCTGATGTTTCTGTTTTCAATAAATTTGACAGTGATAAATTCACTATCATTGCTATAGCCACTGACAATTTCACCATTATCAGTGACTCCACCAATGCTATGTCACTTGTCAAAAGACAGCTTGGCAAACTTTGAGATTGGCAATCTTGGCCCTATTCTTTGGCTCCTCAGAGTAAGCCTCACTCAAGACTTCAATGCTTGAATCATTTCTCTTGGTCAACAGGCATATATTAACCAGATTATCAAACATTTTAGTTATGAAAATGCTTGCATTGCCATTACTGTATTGCCATTATGCCAATGGAACCTGGTGCCAACTTCAGTCCTGACTCTAATTCCATATCACCCATTTCTTTCTCATCTGCTAAAAAGACTTGATATCATGAAATGATTGGCTCTCTCATGTATGTTGCTATCATGACCTGCCCTGACATTGCATATGCAGTCTCCACTCTATCTCAGTATCTTTACATTCCCAGATCCACTCACATGATAGCTGTTACTCATGTTTTTTCTACCTTTGCAGCACTTCTGAAAAGAAACTTGTTCTTGGAGGACCTGATCCTGAGATCTCTGGATACACTGATGCTGATTGGGCTTCACATGCTCATTGTCATTCAATTTCTGGTTTTGCTTTCTTGATTGGATTTAGTTCTGTCTCTTGAAGTTCCAAGAAACAGCCAATTATCATTCTCTCTAGCACCAAATCAACATATGTTGTGTGATGCACATTGCCAAGGACATTATCTGGATTCATAAATTACTTACAGAACTTTCATTTTTCTATCCTCATTCTTTACCTACTAATTTGTTTGGCAATAATCAGGGTGCTATCAGGCTTTCAAAGGACTCTACCTTGCATAGTTGTACCAAGAATATTGAGATTCATTTACACTTTATCTGTCTGACAATTTTTTCTGGTCACATTCAACTTCACTATATTCCTGCTTTCAATATGATCACAGATATCTTGACCAAGTCCCTCACCCAGATCAAGTTTGAAAAGTTCTGTGAACTGCTTGGTGTCATTCAACCTGCAGTTCATCTCAAGGAGGAGTGTTGAGGATGTAGGTGACATACACTAGACATAATATTACTTACTGATATGTTCATTTTCATTTGCTTATGTCCACACAATACCTCAGTGTTTCTACTGTCGCTGAGGTGTAAGTAGTAACCTGTGTTTGTTGATTCTTTTGCTCATATACCTTAGTCACATTCTTTTACTAAGGTATATCATAATATAATAAGAGTTCTTACTGTTGACAAACTGTGTATGTCTTGATGGGAAGTTCTGATGTAAGTGTTATGCTAGTGCTCAGGAAATTAATACTAGCTTTAATGAGTTGCTTACTTCAGTCAATATCACTCTCCTCACTCTCAACAATGCTTAGTTCTGAGTTCAGAGAGAAGATATTAAGAAATATCTGTTTCAGTTCAATTCAGAGGGTTGACAAACAGAATTCTATTTGTTGGAGTGCAAATACAATGAGGTGCAAAAGATAGGGGTTATGCTCCTGAAACATATATAGGTGACAGCTACTTGGCAGAAGTCCCACAGAGGATTAAAGGGCAGGAGTCACACAGACAACACTGAATGCAAGAGTGACACAGACAACCAAAGAGTGGGAGTCACACAGAAAACTCAAATCCACACAGGCAATAATGCACACAGCCAAACCAAAGAAGGAATCCCAGCAGATACCTTGATACAATGGCACAGCACCATGTGGAAGTCCCAAAATCACATGAAAGCTACCTGAACACTGATGGACAATGTCCTGATTTCATGCAGAAGATGCTGACAAGTGGGGTGGGAAAAATTTGGATTAAACTTTCTATCTACTTGGTATTCAACTTATACTTCTGGGGTGTATGTTGTAAGATCTTGGAATACATTAGCAGCAAAACATATGTTTAGGGTGTAGGGTACTCTAGTTTTAAACTTTTGCATATGGTCAAAACAGTCAAATGTGCATGGTGATACATCATTATTTCTTGGCTGGATTTAGGGTATGAGACACTCTCAATCACAAGTCTTTCTCTGTGGAAGCAATTCCACATGCCTTCCAAGGCTATTAGTGCTCCCAATTGTGTTTCAATGCTTTTCATGTCTATTTTGAACAAAAAAGTGCCTTGCACCTAAAGCATGCCCCAGCTAAGCATGCCACAGATACCTGGAGGTCTAACCACTGTGACTTGGATGACAATTAGGTGCTGTGGTCCCTCTTTTTCCTCTGTGCTGTTTGAGATCAGGCAGCCAATGCACATTTTTTCAGATGTTATGTCTGCTACAATCTTGTTTTTTTTGCTAATTTCTTCTTTTCTTTTTCTGTAGTGTGTGACAGCACAGATTTTGGCATTGGCTACTACTGTGAACTCTACCTCTTTGACTGCAGTGTCTGCCTGGTTCTGGTCCTGGTTTCTTGCCTCCTCCTACATTGACTATGTCCTTTCCAATATTAGCCTGTTTGTCATCTTTCTCTGGCTGCCCCTTTGCCCTTGGTATTTGTTGCCCAGTAAGTGAGAGCACAATATGACAATGGAGGTGCATGTCCCTCCTTATTTCTTTTTTGCTTTGTCTGACTGTTTTTTCTTTCTGCTCCAGCATGGGGAGCTTAAGCACAAGGATATTATTCCCACTCTATACAATTTCTGTAAGGCCTGCAGCCTAGTATTCCAACTTTGTTGTGCCTTCCAAACCTTACAGACCAACCAGGCCAATGTCATTGCTCAGAGGACTGTTGGGGGTCTTTCTCCCTATGTTTATTCTGAATGCTATTGTCAAGAAATGACAATGTATGGCCATTGATATGACCCAGTCAGTGCTGACTGCATGTCAACAATAATTTCAAGATATTTAACAATGCTGACTGATCTGACCTTATCTAATTGAATCTGCCTCCATCTAATCTGATTGTGGAATATCTAATCAGACAAATCAGGTGACACAGCCCTGTGACCACAATTAAAATTCTCTTAATGACAATGACTGTTACTGACAATTGCCTTAACAACAGAGTCAACTTTAGATGACACAGCCTTCCATGGCCTCTGCAACCCCAGAGATTGTAGGAACCCAACCTGGATGACTCATCATTTATTTTCTTGACTATCTTCTTATTCAATAATGGCCCCTCCTTTAGCATATGATTCTCTACCTACTCAAACTGGCCACCATTACCATGGCCCCCTTCACTCTTGTTACTACTCTCTTACTTAGCTACTAAAACCAAGCAATAGAACCTCCTGTCTCAGCTGTACTCAGCTAGTGCACTATCAAGAGCTTAAAAGTCTTGTTTGAAGACCAATAATGCTCCAGCCATTAGCACTAGTTAGCTTAATGCTGCTCTTGCTCTTTGTGGCTTAATGCCTTTTGCTCTTGTTATTTTTGTGCTAAGCACTTCCTGCTAGCAACTCATGTTTGCCTCCTTTGCCCTGACACTCTGCTAATGTTTCTTTGTTTAGACACTATGACCCTAATGGCTTTCTAAAAAGCCTAGCCCATCTCCCAACCTCCATTAACAACACTATTGACTCACACATTATAGGGACCTTGCTCATAACTCCACTATATATAAGCTACTAACAATCATCTCCTACTCTGCCAAGTTGGTTGTTTCTTGCATGGCAGTCAGGACTGAAAGTAGCACATCACCCATGCATGTTTGACTGTTTCAGTCATATACAAAAAGCCTAGAACTAGAGTACCCTCCACCCTAAACACATGTATTGCCACTAATGTATTCTGAGTTTCTTACAATGTATACCTCAAAACTACAAGTTAAATACTAAGTAGATAGAAAGTTTAATCCAAATTTTGACTACCCCACTTATTGGCATCTTCTGCATGAAAGCAGGACATTGTCTGTCAGTGTTCAGTTAGCTTCTGTGTGATTTTGGGACTTCTGCATGGTGCTGTGCCATTGTACTAAGGTGTCCACCAAGATTTCTTCTTTGTTTGGCTCTGTGCATTATTGCTGCTTATATGGCTTTTGGGTTGTCTGTGTGACTCCCACCCTTTGGTTGTCTGTGTGGCTTCCACCCTTGGTCATCTGTGTGACTTCCACCCTTTGGTCATCTGTATGACTTCTGCCAAGCAGCTGTGTGCACTCACTTATCCTTGCTTCTAAAGCATAACATCTACTTTGACACCCTGTTGTACTTGCACTCTAACAAATAGAATTCTGTTTGTCAACTCTCTGAATTGAAACAAAGTGGGTATTTCTTAATATCTTTTTTCCAAACTTAAAACTAAGCACTGTCAAGAGTGAGGAGAGTGATATTGACTAAAGTGAGCAACTCATTAGAACTAGTATCAGTTTCTTGAGTACTAGTATGAGATTTGCATCAGAACTTTCTACCAACATGTGCACAGTTTGTCAATGTATGCTAGTTAGTTCATTGTGTCTTTGTTGTTTTAACCAATGCTAAGCACTTCAGTAGGCTGGTGTGGTCAGGTGGCCATGTTCATTAGTGGGATAGGCCATGGTAGGCCGGTAATGAGGCTTGGCATAGTAAGCCATTGAAGATCTGATGAGTGGAGAGAGTCTCAATGCTATGTCAGGTCCTGCTGACTTGAGATAATATATAAGAAAATGGAATTCACATATAGATAAAGCAAGAGATGGATTGATCAATGACCTGGTAGGACATATATGAGAAATGAAAGATGCATGAGATATGCACAGACCAGTCTAAGGGTGTATCAAGCCAATGCAGAAAATAAAAGCTTAGCCATAACAAAACCCAATGATTAATGGAAAATAATCATGCATTGAAAAATCCAGGCTGAAAACCAGTCATATGGATGCAAATATGAGAGTACTGGCAACATTTGGTCATTATGTGGCAACAAAAAATGTAGACAGATTGGAAAAGAAAGAAAACCTAGAAAGAACAATGCAGGAGAGTAATTTGACCTTCTGATAAGGTTGACTCTAATGAAAATAGACTAGTTCTCTGTCCTAGGTGCCTTGAATATATCAAACATGGCAAAGACAGTTCTACTACCTCTTGTCTCCAAAGTCATTGAACAAGTCAGAAATGTAAAGCTACATTTGCAGGTATGTTACAATAGCAAGTCTGAATTCCATTAGACCTCATCTAATATTGTGATCTCTTCTCATCAGACCATGTTTTCAAACAAATTGACAACTATTCACCTGTCCCACACAAAGAACAGGCTTCCTTTTCTTCACCATGTCCAGGCATTGTGTATCAATGGGAACTTGATGCACCTTATGTGACTTATCCTTTTTCAATGCATGATCCTGCATCACATGTCACACCAGGTTATGACCTCATTCAAGTGGATTCTAAGACATTTATAATCTATTTTTGTTCAATTCAGTATATCTATTAATGGATGTCTTGCTTATTCCTTGCCATATACACAATATGCATCAATTCTAACAAATACAATGAGTCTATTATCTAATGTAGTGCCAAACACAATGGAAAAGACATAGATCATTACAAAGACAGACTTTTGCAAATGCTCCAAAGCCTTGTAATATATGTCATTATCAGGTTTTTGGAACTGATTGTCAGAATCACATGGATGGTCATATCCTTTGAAGATTAAGAAATGTCCAGGATTTTGGAGGAAAAATGTGATATATATATATATAATTAGACAATGTAAACCTGATAAACCTCCTATAAGGTCTCTACTGAGTATCCTTGTGGATTTTGTGGCCAATCCAGTATCAATGGTGCTTATCACTTAGCATTAGTAGTGGAAAGGCAGTGTCAAGTTGCACTCATGCTTATGAATTCAGGATCATTTCAGCATCAAAGATATCAAAACAGAAGCCCTGTACAAATATCCCTATTGCATACAAATTCTGCTTAGAAGTGCACTGGAAATATAATATACAATGTCATCTTTAGGAGAGACACCCATCTTGGAAATCAGCTTATGCTCCTGCTGAGGTTGAGAGTTTTTCCAACAAGAGCTGCATCACTCATGAGGAGGAGACAAGGCTTGGGATACCTGATGGACTTGTTGGATATTCTATATTCAGAGCAAATGCACCTGATATGTGTCATTCACAAAATCTTCCCCAAATTCATGATTCTCATGGTGACTCCCCTCATCAACCTCAATATCTAGAAAGGCAGCCCACACATCCTAAGTTCACAAATATATCTTTGCCTGGTCCTCAGGGGTCTACATCTTCAACAAAAATCTAGGAAAATGATGTATTTTTACTAATTATTGTGATTATTTTGTATATATCATGTTAGATAATAGCTATAAACCATTCATATCTATTTCAAAACTCATGAGAAATGATGATTCTGCTAAATACTGTGAATTATTTGAATTGTTTGTCTGATATTACTGTATTTATTTGAGACTCATCGTATTTTAGTCGGACTTTGAATTTAGATGAGTACCGACGTTGTGCCGCCATCAGCCGATGTCAACCGGAAAGTTCCGTTGTCTCATGCAGAACAAGATGCAAATGTCCACATTCGCCCGATCTGGACACCCTTTGGCCTACCAGATGCCCAACGGTTAACACGGAATCCCACACTACTCCATACCAGGAGTGTGCTTAACGCATTTACTCAGGGTGGACTTCAAAACGCGGAGTTGGAAGCTCAGCAAGACAGCGGGCCGGACGAACTAACCCTCAAGGGCAGAGTTGTTAGATGTCGAAAGCTACCGAAAACAGAAACGCTCCTCAAAAAAAAGGAAAGAAAGAAAAAGACCTCGGTCCAACCATGTAAACTTAGAATGCGCCCGTGTTAACTCAGCATGCGGACTGTTCGAGAATGCAAATACTTAGTCCGTCTCATGATCTACCACGCATTATACATGGCTCCAGAAAATGCGGACAGATCGAAGCGCCAGCTGAACCGAACAGAACAACCTCGGTCCTACTGGGTAAACTTCGTAGACCTCGGAAAATGGAATTGCAGTTCAGAATGCGCCCGTATTAACTCAGCATGCGGTAATTTCGAGAATGTGAATACTTAGTCCGCCTAATGATCTACCAGACATTATAAAACACCTACGTAGACTCTGTTGATTGTCATATTGATACACCCTCAGACAAATGGCCAGTCAACGTTCTCAGAGCTCAGCCTTGAGATCTTTGTACCGGACAATGGAACCCTGGGTGCGGTTAACTCGAATCTCAAAATTCGCCGGTACTATGGTTCTGTTCTGGCCTTATGGTCCGTCGAACGAGCCTCTAGATATCTTCAATGTCTGACTTCCTACTTCAGCCTGGTCGCTTACAATGGCTGCTCTCGTTCTACAACTCAAGATCCCCACGTTTATCTCCTTCCTGTCTTTGGGCTTCATCGGGTCTTCTCTTCTTCACAGGTAAATACGCTCTACTCACCTCGACCTCAGCGATGCTGACTGTATCCTTTTAGTCAGTATTCAATCACCTACTGAATCAATCCGCAGACATTGTTTCTCATATATTAGGTGCCGGATGTATCTGGAACGATATCTTAGACCGTGATTTTGATCGTCGAGTTGGAAAGCCCATTTTCCTTCTAATTGCTTCAGAGAAATGACACAACACGCACTACAGAACGTACCAGAAGCCGGCCTATCGCTGCTGGCGCGATCTCTGTCTTTGGCGCCGTGATCTTCTTGTTCATTCACCTCGCAATATTGGTCGCCATGATCTGGAACGCTGATCAAGCCGCGTACGTAGATGTATGCCGACCCTTTCCATGATACTCACTTACTTGACAGTTTCAAATGGGGCTTGGTCTCTATTTTTTTCCTTCCAGGCATCTATCCCTTTATGAAAAGGATCACCTATTGGCCTCAGGCATGGCTGGGTATGTTTTAGTTTGTAGTCCGACTTCTAATGATTATACCCAACCAACTCTCTTCAGGCCTTGCTATGAACTGCGGCGTACCTATGGCTTGGCTGGCTCTTGGACAAGGTGCCCCCATGTCGGTCATAATCCTCTACGCTGGTACATGGGCGTGGACAATGTGTTACGGTAAATGCCATAGTTGAAAATCAAGGAAAAAATGGGGAGTCTGACTCAAGGGATTCAGATACTATCTACGCTTGCCAAGATAAGCTTGACGATGTCAAGGCTGGAGTCAAGTCGACTCCTCTGTTGTTTGGACGTTGGATCAAGCCCATTCTTTTCGGGTTCGCCTCTGTACTCGTCATATCACTCTTCATTGCCGGTGTGAAGAACCACATGGGACTATCCTACCACCTAATTAGTGTTTTGGGTGGTGCAATCTATCTTGGGCGTAACATGTATACTATCGATTTGGACTCGCCCAAAGCTTGTTGGGATTTCGTGAGTCTGCTGATTGTTTCTATTGATTCTGATTGATAACTGTGACAGTTTCACCATAACGGTTTCGTGTTCGGCGGAGTGATCTGGGTTGGCGTACTTGCAGACTATGTAATTTCACTAGAAAAGAGGATTTAATACCCAGCAGAACTCACACTCACCAGGATCGATTCGATTTTAGATCAGAAATTATGTATTACTGTCGGTACTTCCAGAATTCTAAATCACATGACGTTCCATTTGTCACCCCCTACTCCAAACCATCAATGGCTCTGTTTGTCACCTCATTGCACTGAATGAATCACGATGATGCCATGCTGGCAAAAAAATCTGCATGGCAGCCAGGCGATCGCACGACTGCGATCAGCTTTATTTCAAAGGAGTAAGAGCGAGTGGGGAAGGTTGAACTGATGTCTATAGAGTTAAAGAATTTTTTGATAGAAGGATCTTTGATTTGAAATGATCAGGTTGGTGTTTCTAGAAATCCAGTGCTATGTCCATGTAATCTGGCCCATTGAGGATCTATCCCCTACTCCACAGTCGGCATAACCCCAACCCCCAAGGTCAGCACTTAAGGGCACACCGGCTTCTGAAAAAAGGCCCGAGGTCGAACCATTTTCACATTACCAAATAAGCAACACCAATCATCGTTCAGGCTTTCCTCCCATTGATGATTGACATAGCTCGCAAACTCAGCTCCGTGGAACCAGCTTAAGTCCATTATGTGTTAGAACTATTGTCGGCGAGTTATTCTAAACAAACCGGGTCAAAGATCCCGAACATACCCTCGTTATATGTGTGTCTTTCTTTTTTCGTATACTCTCTTTATTTTTTGTCTTCGACCCTGCATCCCCAAAATCTCACTACCCGTTATCACCCGTTTTATATATATTCACATAGTTACGTACTGCCTACCTCAGACGTGTCCGAAAACACTCTGAGGTGAGGCTCAACTCGTATACAACAAATTACCTATTACTTACCCTACCTAGTTTCTGTTCTTTTAACTAGGTGAATAAATACCTTAGACGTGTCCGAAAACACTCTGAGTTTCTGTTCTTTTAACTAGATCCTGTTTGCTATTCTATCATTATGCTGAATTAAGTAAGTCTCGATCAACCTCCTATTTATGAGCTTATTCATAAGCTTATAGGAACTTGCCCAGATGGTTTCCAAGCCGGTCCATTTGCGCTAGATTGCATCATTATATAATTCATCAACACGTGTTCACAGACACATTTCTTCAGTATCTCTATGACCTTGCATTTGCACTGAGGCTCAAGTATATTGATTAGTGAGTTCATCCGGTTCATCTTCATTTTCAGCTATTATTGTTTCTATGGTACATCTTTTGATTCATGATGTTTCTATGAGATACAGGTGAATCTACAGAGGTGTTTCTCCAGGTCTGATCAAGAGAAGACCAGGTGATGCAGGCACTTGTGCCAGGACCACGCTTTTACAGGTTCAGGACAGAGAAAGCTGAGTATAGGACATTCCGAAATTGGCAATTTCTTCCTCATTGCACATAATAGATGCTATTTTTGGCAGCTACATGCAAGCGACATATAATGAGATTAATTTGACTCTAATCATGCCCAATTCTGGCTCTCTCAAGATTAGATTTAGGAGACCTTGGATGACCTTCATATTTTTTTCAACCTCAACTGGTGGACCAACTGTTGAGACTATGATATGTGTCTTCACTTTATTACATAATTTCTTCTTATGTTTTCTGTCTGTATTTGTCCACAACACATCAGTGCTTTATTATCAACTGAGGTTATCTATCTCTATTTGCAGTTGCAGTCTCTAAGCATCTCTGTCACTTTGTTCCCTCCATAGCCAGCCCTGCTCAATAAGAAGGCTTCTTCCTGGTTCTAAGGGACCTCCTGGAGCACTCAGAAGTGAGGGTTTAGTGAAGGGTATTCCTTTTCTAGGTTCATATGGGTTTCCTGAGTCATGAGGAAAGTATT
This sequence comes from Termitomyces sp. MG145, assembly GCA_003313055.1. NCBI lineage: Eukaryota > Fungi > Basidiomycota > Agaricomycetes > Agaricales > Lyophyllaceae > Termitomyces > Termitomyces sp. MG145. The sequence continues at coordinate 28,966 of QGOB01001864.1, forward strand.
CACCCTGCAAGTCTGAGGGGGTCTCTAGGGGGTCCATGGGTTGGGAGCACACAGGAGGTAAAGAGGGAGTTTTTGGGGAAATTATCCAGTGCAACTGGTAGTAGGCAAGATGGAGCACAAGGAAGTGGTTCTGCAGAACAAATATGTAGTGGGGGTCATTCTGCAGGGGTAGAGGGTGTTACAGGTATAAACGCAAGAGGCACGAGATCGCGCAAGAGAACACGGAAGAGTGACACGGAATAGACACGGAAGAGACACGGGAGACCTTTTCAGGCCCACAGAGACGCACACGATGCGCCGAACACAAATGACCGCGAGCGAGTGTATTGGCTACAATAGTAAAATCTACAGAACAGTGTGGAACTAAACACATAATGTATATACTTGTTATAATCTGGGGGCGTCACGAGCCGACACCCCTCTGACTTCAACACTCCCACCTGTCCAGCGTGACACAAGAAATACTCCCACCAAATCCAATAAGACTCCCACCGATTCTAGAATATCCATCAAAGAACACGAGGGGCACGTTCCTCAGCTGTGAGTGCTGCATACGATTCATCATCAGAGGTGGGGTCGACATAATTAGGATCAACAGTAAAGGCGGCGCCAGCATGGATAGGAACAGAATTAGCATCGGCAGTATGGGCATGATGAGATGAGCGGGAAGGTGAAGGTGAGGATGAACTGGGGCGAGGATTCTTCATAATGTAGTCCTTGATGTTGCGAGGCATATCATAAATGCAGGTGTAAGCACGGTGACCTTTTTTGCCACACCAATGACAACCATCAGACTTGGGATCACACCAGCGATTGCCCTTGTCATCAACCAATGAACTGCCAACTCTAACAGAAGTCCGACCTCGAGCAGCGAGAACTTCTTCAGACTTGATTGTGATTGTGGAGTCAGCGGCGATGGAACTAGTGAGCATCTGTTTGATCTGAGCAAGATCAGGCTCAGGGGATTGAGCCAGAATGCTAAGCCAAACGGAATGATAAGCTTCATCAAGATGCATGAGAAGGACATCTTTGAATTCAGTATCCTCGACCTTGACACCATATGCAGAAAGTCTCTCCTTGGCAGATTGAAGGGCCTGGATATAAGCAGAAATAGGGCAATTGGGATCATGTTGGATGTCATAAAATGCTGCACGGGCAGCCATACGGCTCCCAATAGTTGACTTCTCAAAATGAGCTTTGAGAGCTGCCCAAGCAGCAGTACCAGTCTCGCAGTCCTCGATAAGATACTGGTACTCATCTGAGACACATCCATAAATGAATCCACTCAGCATCCCATTGGACCTGTCCCACTCCTTCTTTTCATCTCCATTGAATGGCGGAAGAATGCCAGTAGCAATCCCAGTCATCCCGGCTGTACGAAGAGCAGCCATCATCTTCTTGGCCCAGATGAACCAATTAGAATCGTCAAGTTTGTTGGGGACGTTGTGATGCAGGGTAGATGCAAATGAAGAAGGAAGTGTGTAAGCCATGACAGAGATAAGGTTGTGTGATAAAAGGACGAGAAGCAGCGATCGATTTGATAGAGTTGGGGCCGGGGCCCATAACCTGTTACAGGTATAAACGCAAGAGGCGCGAGATCGCACGAGAGAACACGGAAGGGTGACACAGAATAGACACGGAAGAGACACGGGAGACCTTTTCAGGCCCACAGAGACGCACACGATGCGCCGAACACAAATGACCGCGAGCGAGTGTATTGGCTACGATAGTAAAATCTACAGAACAGTGTGGAACTAAACACGTAATGTATATACTTGTTATAATCTGGGGGCATCACGAGCCGACACCCCTCTGACTTCAACAGAGGGTAGTTCCTGGAGGTTGAGATAGGGCAGCCAGTCTTAGAGCTAGCTTTGGGGCAGCTAGGGTGTCCTCCAGGAGTCCTTGTCCACATAGCTGAGGGTGTGGTCTAAGCAGGCCTCCTCTTCCCTCTTCCCTTCTGGTGGCTTCTGGAGGAACAACAAGCAGATTTGGTTCTGCCTCAAGGAGTTTCCTAGTAAGGCATTGGCATTGGAGGCAGAGTCAGAGCAGGGGTGAACCAACAGGCCCATGGTTTGGATGGCAGGCTGGTCAAATAAATCTCTGGAGGGGTTGAGATTCCAAAGTAGTAGGGACTCAGATTAGAAACCTGTACAGGGGAAGGGGCCAGAGAGTGCCAGTCAGGGGACCTGGCTGGTAGAGGGCCTTGTCCTGTATCCATGCTGTTTTGTCAGCTAGTATTGGCTCAGGGGTGGATGAGGAATGAGATAAGGAGTATGGGTGTTATGTGCTGTGGATCGTTAACTACAAACAAAAAAAAACTCCATTCATTGGTTAAATTGTAAACTACTAACAATAAATATTTTCCTTCTGTTCATTGGTTCAAACTAAGTTCTGAAATATACTGAAGCAATTCCTTGGTTCTATTCAGTTCTAGTCATTGTTCTTATTCTATTTGTGCCTTGATCTATCTGTTCAGTTTGCAGTTCATATGAAGGGATCTGTTCTCTGCTGTCAGGACCCACTCAGTTTCAACCTCTTCCAGGCCTGGGATCACCCTCACCCTCTGCAACCCTGCCACACTCCAAGTGCACCCTCCTGCACTAGCACATCACCAGATCACTTGGCCATCAAGCCATGCATCACCAGATCACTGGCTTTCTAGTTTTTTGAGCACTGCCAACCCTGTGCCCTACAGAAACACAAACCTGACTTGGACAATACAACTGGCACTGGCACTCCCCACTCCTGGACCTACTGCCCACCAATCTCTAACATAGACAGGCTTTGGAGATGACTCCACTCTACCTGGGATTCCTCTAAGGCTACCAGATCCACTCTGGCCCCCTCTGAGAAGCCCAAGTATATAGTCATGACACCTCCATAGTCAGTAGCTAGTCTTAATATTGCCTATACATTCCATTATCTCTATTTCCTTACTTACTGTCTGTTTCCTGGTTTTATCTCTCTTAATCTATTAGTTTCCCAGTCTTCTCCTTTCTCAATCTCTCAGTCTCCTGGTTTTCTCTCATGACTTGTCAAATTCCCTCACTCCAGCATGGTATCTAAGTCTTCTGGGTTTCCCAAAGACTTCGACACCTCCACCTGCATTTTCCTGGACTTTGGACCCATATCCCAAGCCTTGGAATAACTCTGGACATCCATAAGTCCATCTCCCTTTGCTGTTGACTAACTCTGACTAGTGGGTTCTTGCACTTGGAGATGAGCCCCCAGGTCAGCAGGACCTGACATAATATCAAGACTCCCCAACTCATTGGACCCTCAATGGCTTACTATGCCACACCCCATTAGTGGCCCATTACAGCCCTACCACACTGACATGCATGGCCACCCAGCCACATTGGCCTACTACAAACAACCCCAGTCACTCCTCCAAACACCCACACCCCTTATCTCATTCCCCATCTACCCCCTAAGCCAATACTAGCTGACAAAGCAGCATGGGTACAAGACAGGGCTGGGCCAAGCTAAGCTAGGGTTAGGCCAGTATTGGGGGCTTTTGCTTGGCCCAGATGTCAAATCACAAAGGCTTTCTGTCATCCCTCTGAGCTGATTCTGAGGATCATTGGCAGTGTAACAACCCTAATGATCAAGAAGGAGTTGCTGCTATCATTTCCCTGGAGATGGAACAGAAGAACAATTAGATCACCATGATGTAGTCTTACACTTGTGTGGTGGTTAATTCAAGTGGATCAGCAATCTTCATCCATGCCATACTCCATTGCACTACACCATCATTTTTCCAACAGGAAAGCCTGGATTTCACATTAATATTCAGTCTCATGTTGGACCAGAAGGTCAACAGCAAACTACAAATGTCAGCCAGACTGCATATAATATACTATAGACTTCAGCAGTTGACTCTGGAAGCTAATTCTCCATTGCTCTGGAGTGGAAAATTATTCCAGCAATATGTTGTGAATGGGTTGGCTTCAATTGAACATATAAAACTCAACTGGGTTATATTGAATTTAAAAAAATCGGAGCCAAATCCAAGGAAAAATATACCTTCGAAATGCTCAATATGGTGTTATGTATTATAGATCTTTCAAGTCTATATAACAAAATCCAATCTGTGGCTGATATGAACATCTATCTGAGGTTACCTGTAAATGGACATGTATGGATGTCACACTCTAGTGTACCAGCTCCCACTGCTGGCAGTCAAACGTGTTCCCTCTGAAAATAATCCTGTTATATCACTTCCAATGCACATATTTCATGAAGAAAAATAGCATTTGAACAATGGAAAATGCCTGTTTCCCAAGATCAGAACCAACAAAGAAGTAACATAACAGGTTTCTTTGACACTTTCCTCAAATGAAAGAGTATTGGCTGCCAGCAGTGTCTATCATGTAGGCTAAGATAAGTATGGACCATTACTGGCATATATGATGACTTATGGACATCTATCATTCAATCTGTTGACGCTATGACATCTATGCTCACAGCGGGAAGTCCAGACCCTTTTCTTTTTTCGTGATGGAGCCTGAAATTATACAATGCTGGGAACTATGAAGGTATCTATGTCCATCCGTCAGACCGACTGGAAGATCATCATGATCTAAACAGCAAGGACAACAGTATGGCAATTTTAAACCCCATTGTCACTTGTGGACCATTGTCAAACTGATGTTCTGAATTGCTTGCGAACAGGTATCTTCAATTCCCTGTTCGCAGTTCGTGGAGATTATACATGCGGTGATGACGGGTTGAGCGTAATCGATAATTGATGGCCTTCATACTTCTCATGATCATCAAACCGAAAACCATATCTCATTGACCACATACTTCTCCAAATCAAAACGTTTCCTTCCCATCAGTTACATTCATTACAGTCGCGTATCACAATGTCGTGTGCTTTTGTCAGGGAATGCCAGAGATTCCCGGCTTTGTTGATCAAGTCACACACGAGTCCAATCATTTAGAACCTTCCAAACTTTGGCTACTGCAAGGTCATCCTAGTTTTCCGTGATGCAGCAGTTTCATGCTTTGCGGAGCTTTGAGCCTTTAGGGCTGGTGCCTTTGCAGACTACCTCATGGTCATTATACGTGCGGTGATAACGGGTTGAGTGTAACCGATTCTTCATGGCGTTCATACTTCTCATTGATCAGTCAAGCGGGAAAGCATATCTCATTGACTAGCATAATTCTCCTAATCGAGACGTTTCCTTCCCCGAACATTGCAATAGATTCATTTGCACAATACGTCACATTACTAGGGTTGCCAAACCAGTCCTGTAACCGTGAAGTTTCCGTGAAGAGCTTCAATGTCAATGTGTCCCTTGTTCTTGAATCCCAGATGTTCGTAAAAGGCAACCTGAGTGCAACAAACTTTCTTAGGTCGAGCTTCCTCATGTTGCCATATCAGAACTCACATTCGATGGTTCGACGGCCTGCAAAGAGATAGCATGTCCATTTGTCTATAGAGAAAATTATATCAGTCGCCATGCATGATGAATGTATTGAAGTCTTATCCAACCCTTACCTTCTGCCGACCCGACTCAATCAATGCGGTTCCTACACCTTTTCCTTGCCAGTCAGGGAGAACACCAACTCGCTGAAGATACCACCCTGTCTTGGCAAGGACTCCAAAGGTATCTTTCGTAAACCTGTCCATTTTGGGAGCACACTACGATATAGTCGGCATTACTCCGGGACCGCAGGTGCATACAGAAACTCACATCTGAATACCATTCTTTCACTTCTTCCGGAAAACTCTGTACAAGGGAAGCTAATGCTTGCTTGCGCTTGTTTTCACTAAGATTACCCAGGGACACAGAATTAGATAAGGAAATTCAGATGAAAAAGAATGGACCTTACCTGTCGGGCTGTTCCTGATCATGATTATACCATATAATCCCTCCGATAATACTATTGTTGTCGTCTTCAGCAACAAAAATTTCTCCACACAGGGTGCCAGCAACGATTTGCGAACGATTCAGGATTGGCAGGAGTTTGTTGAATTTATCGGGCCCGACGACATATTTGAATGCGTGTTCTACAAAAAATTCAAATAATCAGGAGATCTTCAATTGGTGACTGATTCGGACGTACCTTGGGCAAATGCGGCGTCAAAGACAGCCCTTAATTCCTCGATTTGTTCATCTGTAGTACATTGTGAATGTGCATTTGAAGTGCCAGCATATCGTCAATAACTCACGGGTAGCATTGTTGAGCTTGCGAATAGCATACGACATGATCGATACTTTGGTGGGGTTGTCGAGTTACATCTCTTATACTGTCACAGCGGACAGGTCCATCATGACAACCGTCATATTCGGATCAACCATCACGGATACTTTATTGATTGGATTTGCAACGCCCATCCGGAATTTGGCTGAAGCCGGTGGAGGATTAGGCGCGCTACAAAAGGCAACCAACTGGTGTAGCATCATCCAATCCAAGTCATTGTTCTCATTGCTCTTGTATTGCTCACCCGACTCCCCCACATTGACATTTCTCAAAGTAGAAAATATTTCCCAACCATGTGCTAACCCTTCCTGGCCCTTTGTCATGCAGTGTGGCCCTCAGCCCTCAGTTCCTGGCCTGTCAAGCACTTCCCTACTCACCTGTACCACGTGTGTACATGTGTGTATTTATGAGCCTTGTGTGCCTTACCAAGCCCAGCAGCATGCCCAGATACAGTGTGCTGGTTGACATGCCCAGCCCTTCATACGGTATGCTGCAATGGACTTGTTCATTACATGCCATACTCACTGTATCTATCATGTAAATAATTGTTTTCCCATTATTTACATAATTTGTTTAGCTAGCTGGTCATGTTCCTTCAGAATGCAGCCAAATACTTTATCTATCATGTAAATAATTGTTTTCCCATTATTTACATAATTTGTTTAGCTAGCTGGTCATGTTCCTTCAGAATGCAGCCAAATACTTTACTTTGTACCTTTCTGTATGATAACTCTCATCTTACTTCACTCTAGCTCAGCAGAATCCAATGACTGGTCTGACTTATGCTGTGTGAAATATAAGATGAGAGTACTGTAACTGACTGTCACATTTTTTTAAGGTCACCCAGCATTGACTTACTGCATAACAATATGACCAAAACTGTTTTGAGTGTTGGAGCTTTGAATCAAAGCTCACTGTCAAAAATATGATAGACTTTCAATTCTTCTAGCCTAAATGAGTACTGTTGTAACTCACAAGGATTAGGCAGCTAGATCCAAGCTCAAATGCCCAGCACATGGAGCAGCTATGGTAGCTGTCAGGCAATTCACAGAGACTGCCATTAATACACTGGACACAAGGTTTTCCATAAAAGCAAGCAGCACTTGTTGGAACCAAACCAACAACCTCTTGAGTATGCACCCCATTATGATGCTCTAACCACTAAGCTAAAGTGCCAGTGCTCACTTTTAGACTCAGAGGCCTAAGTACTTCACTCACAGGGAAGCCTGAGCCTCTGAATCTGAGATCAACATACTGTAACACCCTTATACTGACTCTAGACTGGATCCTAAGTACTTCACTCCCTGGGAAGCCCAAGCAACCAAATCTAAGTACAGTCATAAGCAATGCACCAGCAGGGTGGCATATCACCCCCTCTCAACCTATGAGAAGTTGACCTCCTGGTCAACCTTGTGTGTCTTTGATTTTTTTCTGCTTAGTCAGCTAATCAGAAGATCAGCTTCCTTTGCAGTGGGCTCCAGATAATAGACTGGACACAAGGTTTTGTTGAGTTGACTGACTCTTTACAGCACAAAATTTTTGCTTTCTGAGTAGAGTGTCAGGATCAGGCAAATAGGATTTTGCACCACTAGAATTGGCATGAGTTTCCCTCTTGGTTGATGCAATTGAGCTTTTGACCTTTGGTGTGGTAACCTTAGGTGTGCCAGGCCAAGAGCCAGGCAGAGCAAAACTTATGGTATAGTTTCACAGGTGGATTCCTTCCAGAAGTCCAAAAAGTGTATATTTTATTGTAAAGAAGCCCCTCATGGTGGGCTCCAGATAATGTGGACAAAGTCTGGTGGGTTTGTTTATTTGTATTTGTTTACAAATTAAAACTCTGACTTGCAGGGTAAGTTGTGTTGGATGTCTTGACAACTCAATAAACACTATCTGAAATGGCAAGGATGAGGAGCCTTTTTGGCTGAGTGGCAGCTTGAAGGATGGTTCACTTGATGCCATGATGGCTTGGCAATTTGGCATTGCACTGCCACTGCATCTATTATGCCATTGCCTCTTTTATCAATGTTGACTCCCTTCTTACTACTCTGTTTGGGGTTTCTCAGCTTTACGGGCTTATTCTTTGGTGAATTGGTGCATGCCCTGTGTCTACCATTTTCAACACACTTTTGCTTACAGTTTTCAGCATATTTCTTTTTCTTAGGCTTGCCCATTTATATTTGCCATCAGTCTCTGTTTTGGGACTGGCATGTCACCATATCTCAACATGGAAAAGGGAAAAAGACCTTCCTGATGCTGGAAGGTCTACTGTCCACTACTCTGCTTGAACTGCAATTCTGAAAATTTGAATCCAGGGACAATGCCAGGCATATGGCCTATATACTCTCATGCATCAGTGGTGAGTATGCTGGCTGGAATAATGCCAGGATGGTCTGATAATGACCAATCTGGATTGATGGTGAGGATGTCAATATTTTTGTTGACTATGAAGGAGTCAATGTTACATCTGAGCTTCTGCCACCATCATGGCAATACCTGTGTCCAGTTGGGATATGGATCAAAGAAGGATATGCATTTGACCTCTTTCAAGATTTCAGGTCAACTTGAGCAACCTAGTGTATAGTACCAACCTTTGCTTTGAGGAAGTAGTGGAAGTAGCTGAGGAGTATTATGCTACCTCAGACATGAATCAGGAGGATGCTTCTTCTGTCATCCTCTAAAGGCAGATACTTGCCTTCTGGTGATCCCAGCTGGGAGTACTAAAGGTGTCAACTCAGAAACATCTACAATTGGTAATGGTGCATCATATAAAATTGCAGCATGCCATGGGGGTAACAATTCCCAATACACTCCAAGAGTTTGATAAATTTTATGTGGTGTTTTTGGACTGTGAGGTATTGGATGTTGTTCATGAGAGCAAACAAAGTTCTCCTGAACTTTGAAAACAACCAAGTGATTGTTAATGAAGTTGCAACCTCAGCTTATTGATTAGAACTTGAGAATATGGATGGTCAATTTTGTTGGAAAAAAGAAAAACATATTATGAGACACTACAATGAGTACAAAGGACTATTGTAGCTACAAGAGAACAAAGGGGACAAGACTCTGCTGTAAAAAAAGGGCAAATAGTGGGCAGATTGGATTGGTGGAAGTTAAATGGTTAAATGAAGAAGATTGAAGGGTATTAAAGAAATAGGATTGAGATAAGGTAATCCAATAACAAAATATGGATGAGGCTGAGGTCAAGGCTTAGGGCAAAAGAAAAGAAAGAGTAAGAACATAAACAGGGAAATAATAGGAAGGGCAGTGCACTAGGAGAAATAAGGATGATAACAGCATTGACAGCAAGAAAATGGCCAGTGATAATTAAGTGGTGGATCAAGCCAATATAGAAGTAGTTTGAAATTAGCATGGAGAAGCATACAAACAATTAAAGAACTGTGAGTATTAAGATAGATTTGAAACAATGGACAAGAGAGAGGGCAGGGGGAATAAGCCAAGGAACAAAGAAGAAAAAAGGAAAAACATGCACTAAAACATCAACAACTTGCCCAACAGTTCAAAGTGTCAAATAAACAAAAGAAGGGACAATTGACAAATATCAGGTGACATGACAAGTTGGAAAATGTCTGGGTGACATGGAAGATTGAGATGCAGTAACAGGTATCAATAAGTTTGACCTAAGGTCTCCACATCCTGGGGAGCTGGCATCTTTACTACATATAACCTGGTCCTTTCCTTCTATTATCTCCCTTCCTACATTTTGCCCTTCTGTGCACAAGCCATCCTTTCAGCCTTTGTTATGAATGCTACACAGGTTGGTCTCTTATTCTTCTATCCCTTGGACATCATCTGAATTGAGTTCTGGATGGTCCCATCATTCTAATCAATATTTGAACCCAACCAAGCTTCCTAATGGCTATTTTTCCCTTTGTCTTATTTGTAAATGTTCCAACATAAGACTCTTTCCTATGTGAAGTTTATTGTGAATGCTCCTGCTTATCAGTCCTTACACCATTTAACCCTAGGCCATGTCCTCAACCATTTTGACTTCAACTATAAATCTCAATCATCCTCAAGTTCCTTCAAGAGCCTACATACAATTGTTTTTCCTGTCCCAATTGGTATTTGTTCACCACCATTCAATTGCCACATCATTATAAACTCCTTGCCACCTCAGCACCATTCAACACCTTGAATTGAAATATATTACCACTTTGAAAACACTATCAAAAATCTATTCAAAACATCATACTATTTGTGCTTGTTTAGTTTGTTGTGTTTTGGAGCCCTGAATCAATGTGTTTGTCATTGTCATCCATAGCAAGCACCATGGCAAGGACTCCAGTTATTGCCTGAATATTCTAGACAAGTCAGAGATTTGTCAATTGGCATTGTGCAATAAGTATGACTGTGCTAGACTACCTCCTTTGCTACCAGAGAAGCCAAGACAGATCTGGCACTAAGAAGAGAAGTGACAGTCAACTGAGAAAGATATTCCTGGTTACAGTGGAATAGCATGACAAGTTCCAGGATCTTGTCAATGGTACCAAAAAGGAACTGCCTTCATGGTAAGAATTCAAATGCTCTTAGTTATCTTCTTGAGACATGTGATTATATATCAACATGTGTTTCTTGAGAAACCTTTGTTGGTATTTCTGAATGATAATGTTAGATTTTTCAAAAGCATGTTTCTTGAGAAAAATTTGAACCAACCATGACATGTGTTTCTAAGGAAGAACAAAGAGTGTTTCCTGAGATAAAATTAGAAATCACAACAAGGGTTTGTTGAGAAACACATGTTGATACATATCACATGTCTCTTGAGAAAATAACTAAGAACATTTGAATTGTTTTTGTTATTTTTCTTCAAATAAAATCATTGAAAATTGTATAATTCTCCAAAACAACATTTAAAAAACATTTTACATATTATTGATATGTTTCTTATGTAATATCTCATGTGATTCTCCAGAAAAATGTGTCAGGAATCAAAAGACATATTTCCAACACATTTTTCTTGAGAAACATGCTGCATTTCCTGAAGTGAGTGCATATAGCTCTGCAAGGTGATTCTTGATTTTTCACACTTCTGAGAGGGCAAATCATTCTCCTTGGGATCTATGCATGCATAAAATCATAGATACTATGCCCATCCTGTAGTCTGTAGCAAAACAAACAGTTCTGTCACCTTGTTGAGTTTGCCTTTAAGATAGGTGATGTTGGAGTTGAACCTTGACAAACAGTCCATTCATTGTCATTGACAAGGGGACAAATGCACCTGAGTTTTGAAAAACTCCAGTGCTTTGCAATCCATGGTTACATGGATTTTATAACCTAGAAGTTTACTATTCCATTTGAGGAGGGCTTCCAGGATAGCCAAGGTTTCTAATTTATGCACAGCATGATTTTTCTGTGCAAGTGTGATTTTCTTTGATATGAAGCTCACTTCAGCCAATGAGGTCCTTGTCCATACATTGTCACAGATGAGCTATTAGGATCCTCCTTCTGAGGGTCAATTGGCTGTATCATCAGTGTCTTATTGCAAGCATGGTTTATTATCTCAAAGTACCACTAATATAGGAACCTCCAGTAGAATTGCAACTCATTCTGCATCATAGTGATTGACAGACCTGTGCACACTGAAATATTGGGCAAAAAAGATCCTAGTAGTGTCCAAAAAATAGTTGTATGTCATTGTACTTGTCATTAATGACATGGCCAAGACTCTCAATGTTCTGAGAATAAAGCTTGCACTTTTCCCAGTTTGTTCATGCTAAAAGCACTGCTCATGCTCCTCAATGGAGTCTGAGAAGACAAAAAAGTTGTCTAAGTACACATGCATAAACTTCCCAATGACATTGTAGAAGATCAATGTCATGAACTATTGAAAGGTTACAGGAGCAGAAATCCTATTTACATGCAATATCTAATAGTAATGGTCATGAATGCAGTTTTCAGAATGTCTGCTGTACAAATACAAACTTTTTTGTATACATCTGTCAGGTCAACCTTTGACCTAACTTGTGCATGCACTACATCTTCATGAATGACTTCTTGATCTGCCAAGGCCATAATGTCCTTGATAGTATTGTCATTTTGTTGTAGGAATCAAGCACAGTCATACATAGTAGCCTTTGGAATACACAGTGCTGCTTAATCAGCCACACATAGTTCCTATCACTGACCACACATATAGCACAATTTTGTCCTTCTGCAATTGCTCTTGCAGGAATTTTGAACATCATGACAAAAAGTAACAATAATTCTTGGTTTCATAATGAGGATAATTTCATGATTAAACTGTTTTTGTTATGTTTCTTAAAATAGAATAATTGGAAATTTTATAATTCTCCAAAAAAAACCATTTAAAAAACATTTTACATACTGTTGATATGTTTCTCATGTAATATTCCTGAAGTGACTGTAGGATTGCCTTCATTGTCACCATGCAAGGCTGAAAGATCAAAAATGCTGGCTCATCTCTTGATGAAGATGTACTGTCTCAGCAAGCTCAACCCCTGACAAATCCATCTAAAGATCTTTATACAGAACATTTGACATTGGGAGAAGCATTGTTACTCAATGCTACTCAAGCCATTGATACAATGCAAGTGTCATTTAAAAGGGAAACTCACTTTAAAAGACATGGGATGATAAAGAAAAACAGTTATATTAAAATAAATAAAGAAGTACAAAAGAGAGTCATAATAAAAGATAAGAACTACAAATAATTAAAGGAAGTGGAGGATTGGAGCAAAACAAGTAATGACAAGCCAATTAAGCAAAACAAGGAAGGGATAAGAGGGTGGATGCCAAAGGAAATGAGGAAAAAGAAAAGAAAGTCAAGATCAAACAATGAAACCATGGACAGGAGAAAAAGGGAAAACAAAATAAAAGAATACTAGATGAAAAGATAAATGAGCAGAAGATCTGTACCAAAGTACAGCAAAGTGCAATAACATGGTCACCAATCCAATGACTATTGTAGTAAACATGGAGGTGGGTAGGGCATCAGGATAATAGATTGGTGACAAAGCAGTGGCATGGTGATGTGTCAATTGAATGGTGTGGAGTTAAAGAGTGCCAGGTGACAAATGGGCACAAGTCAAAGCCAATGATGTGTTGATGATGGGAAAAGTGAGTACAGTAAGAAAGCAAAGGGGAAAAACAAGGGAAGAGGTGAACAAAGAAGTAATAAGCAAAGGAAATGGAAGGAAAGGAAGAAGACATACTGCACCCCATTCCCAAAACCCTTGCCAAACTAATTGAGATGGCCAGGAACAAACAAGGGGCAGATGGTCAAGGAGGGAGGTGACAGAGTGAATAATAATGAAATTGATGTGGCAGGCAATGCAGGGACTGTTATGTTGTAATTGATGGCAGGGACCAAAGAGTTTGGAACTGACAAGTTTGGCAGCATGTGAGAAAACAGAGAAAAAGAAAGAGAAGGGGAGATTAGACAACTAAGAAAAGAAAGGAGTCTGAGTCAAAGAGGAAAGAAAAAGGAAGCAGTAGATGAATAAAAGGGGAGAAAGGCTGATATAAGAAAGGAGAAGTAAAGATAATCAAGGAAAGAGTAGGAATGATGGGATCACCCATGATCTGGGTGATGTCTGAGTAGAAAAGAAAGCATAAGTGAACCTGTAGCATTTCCAATAAATGCTGAGGGAATGGTCTGTGTACCAGGAAGGAAAATATAAAAGGGAAAGGAAAAGGAGGGAAAAAGGCAGGTTAGATATTGTGCAACTTGGGCTCCCCAGGGTGTGGAGACCTTAGGTCCATCATATTGATACCTCACTTAAGAGTCATTAGACTGCCTATTAAACCAATTAAAAATAAATTTTAAAAACATATTAAAAAACGCTGTACTCCATGTACTGGTTTAGTTCATTGTGTCAGAGCCCTGGAATCTTGTGTATGTTGTTGTCTACAACAGCAAGCACTTCACCATATTCTTGTTGCCTTAAAAAGATTCTTTTTTATTTGCTGTGAAGGGAAGCACAGCAAAGACAAGCTCTTTGCTGAAGTACTATGGAACTCAGAGGACTATACATCCTTGAACATACATGATGGAATAATCTGAACAAAGAACTTGATTGGTATGGAGGTACTATGTGTACCCTGCACCTGAGAACTAATCTCCCAAGTTCTGAGTCAGGCCCATCACATGAATGGACTTTGGTGTACAACAAACATTGGAGTACATTTGACATTGGTATTGGTAGCCTGCACTGCTAAAGGCCCCTTGTACCTTCTGCAGGTCATGCCTGCAGTGCCAGCAGGCCAGAGGAACAACTTGTTAAGGCCATACCAGGTCAATAAAGATGCACTTTAATACATACTCAACTAACTCTTTCCAGGCCTTGCCCACAGTGAACTGCGGTGTACCCTATGGCTTGGCTTGGACAAGGTTCAATCCTCGATGCTGGTGCATGAAATGCTATGGTTGAAAATAGGGAGTCTGACTCAGGGGAGCCAGATACTACCTACGCTTGCCAAGTTAAGCTTGACTCAGGCCGAGGCTGGAGTCAAGTCGACTCTGTTGTTTGCACGTTAGATCAAGCTCATTCTTTCCAGGTTTGTCTCCGTACTCGTCATATCACTCTTCATTGTCGGTGTGAAGAATTTTATAGGACTATTCTACCAACTAATTAGTGTTTCAGGTAGCGCAATCTACGTGCGTAACATGTATACTATTGATTTGGACTCGCCCAAAGCTTGTTGGGATTTTGTGAGTCTGCTGATTGTTCCTATCGATTGTGATTGATAACCGTGGCAGGTTCATCATAACAATTCCGTGTTCGGTGGAATGATTTGGGTTGGCGTTTTTAGATCAGAAAAAATGTGTTACTGTCGGTACTTTTAGGGTTCCGATTTAAAGGTCGTCAAACATTAATGGTTCTGGTTGCCACCTCATTGCGCTGATGAATCATGATGATGCATTCTGGCAAAAATTTGCATGGCAGCCAGGTGGTCGCACGACCGTGGCAAGCTTTTGTTGAAAGGAGTAGGAGCGAGTAGGGAAGTGTTTGACGTCCAACTGATGCCTATAGAATCAAAGAATTTTTTGATAGAAGTATCAAGCCGGACACTTTGATTTGAAATGATCAGGGTTGGTGTTTGTACTGTGTCCATGTGGTCTTGCCCATTTAGGATATTATCCCCTATTGCAACAGTCGGCATAATCCCCAAGTTAGCACTGGCTTCTGTAAGAAGGTCCGACGTCAAAGTGTTCACATGTCACAAGGTGTGCCGAACTGCTCAAAACGGGGTACAGCATTAATTAATATCGTGGTCTGGCAAGACATCAATTCAGCAGTTATTTTTGAGCAAGTATTCCGGTTCAGATAACGAAAAGTCGGGTTGTCTCATAATGCAATCTTCGAGGAACTGATAGATTAGATCAGGTGTATTCTGTTGCTGACTCTTCAGCTTGTACTGACTGGCAGTGGCAGTGACACTCATTCCAAATCCATTGATTACCCACGTCCGACCATCAATTGTTCGCCGCAGTAACAACATTACCTGTACGGCAATAACAGCGTTTGATGTTTAAAATGCTAACACCAGTTATTTCAGTGATCTTCTTGTAGGCATCCTCGTTGACAGCAAGGCACAAAACCAGCCTTTGCAGCCCTATGAACAAATTCTGTTCTATGATAAATAGAGGAACAAATAGGAATAACTTGTTCATTTTTCATGAGCTTGCTATGTCTCGTATCTCGGGCGCGTCGGCAGGCGGCAGGGTAGTGAGTATCAGACAAACAAGTCAAAGAAGGGCAATTCAAAGGGGGACCTTTCTTTATGAAACGTGCTTTAACTCTCATTGATGGCTCGCTGGTTTGACTACCCAGCACGGTCCACGGCAAACAGCCGAGGGTCCATAATACATACTCATGGTTTCCAGGCACCTCAATGAGAACACAGTGCATCAATCATATATCAAATGTCAGATGGAACCCCAGAAAGACTCTAGATCAAATTGTCCGGATCTTTTTGTGCTGTTGCCAACGATTATTTCCTTTGTGTTGCGATTCCTGTCGTTTCGCGGTTTTTTTTGAATGTAATGATCTTCACTCAAAAAGTTGCTAGCGCATTTCAGGCTTGGACCTAGACTTTTCCTTATGGAATTAGTAACTTGGGTCTGGGAGAGAATTGTGATAATCAGGATTGGGTACACATGTCATAATTCGGGGTCCCATCACTGTGCTTTTTTACCACACTTATCTTCTGAAAATTGGCAGATCGTTTGATTTGGAACAAAGCGTCCTGAAACTTCAACTGATAAATATAAAGGCCAATCCTACTTGTTACTTGTACCTGCCAGTGCTCGGAGGCTCGTTGGACGTTGTCTTCCCCACTTTCACCTTACACCTCAAGACTCAACAGGAAATGGCACCCTCCAAAGAGGTCACCGCACTTGTCTCCGTGATGTGCGAATCGGTGCTTGTGGGTGAGTTCATGTGAAGACTGTTCAGATACTCAATAACGAAGCATGTATGCAGGTGTTTATGCCGTTCTGGTGGTATTACTGATATTTATTCTCGGGTATTCACCTTCAGTTCTGTTTGCAACTTAATTGATACAAGCTTAATGAGCCTGTCAGGACGAGTCGACGAGCGAATACGACTATGCAGAAGTTGTTGTTTTCAGCCTCATTTGTTATGTTCATGATATCCGTGGCCCACCTGGGACTAGTGATACAACAGTTTGCTGCTGTCGTGATCCCCCTCGGAAATTTTCAGACACAGATTGTGTTATCTGCTCTTCAAGTACGTGTCTTGACATTGCCACTGAATATTCAAGAAGCAGTGAAAACTCTACTAGTTCGTCATAGGGGACTTAGTGCTCATATGGAGGTACGACGGAAGATTTACTCATTGAGGGTATGGTACTGACGCCGGTCGTGCTGTAGAGTTTGGGTCATTTGGGGAAAAAACTACTACATCGCTGCCGGTCCTTTGATTATCATGATTGTCGCTGCGTGTATGTCATTTATTTTGAGTTCACAATTTTGCGGTGGCTCATGCTCCATGATCGAAGCCTTCACCTTCAATGAGGCAACTTTGACTGAGACACGCATCTTCTTTACTACGGCTCCTACAGCTTTGATTGTGGCAAATACCTCGATCTGTACTTTCCTCATTGCTGGAAGGATATGGTAAGTATTTTTTAGTCACAAGATGAAGTATGTCACTCAGCTGGATGATGAAGGTACCTGCATCGCGAGATGGTGAAGGCTACTGGAACAAGTACCGGAACCTCATGGCATAGTACGAGTGGAGGTTACAAAGGAGCAATGATCTTGATCATTGAATCAGGCTCACTCTATGCCCTCAGTCAGGCATGTTCATCATAAATATTTATGTTGAGCATGAGATGCTAACACCCCACTCATCTCCAGCTTCTTAGTCTTATCCTTGACCATGTTAATAGCCCTGGACTTTCGATATTGCTAAATTTGGAAATCCCCTTGATAGTATGTGTATTCCTTGCACTGATTGTCCTCGTGTTTATTGAGATGGCGTTCATCTACAGGGAATTCTTCCGACACTTATTGTTGTCCTTGTCCACTTCAATATGGTTCCTGGTAGTAACAACTTACATAAACCATCAAATGGTTCAGAGATATCCCCACGCCAATGGGGAGCAGTATCGAATCCAGAAACCTTACAAACCATCCAATTCGGACCCAATAATAAAGCCCAGTTAACAACTGTATCAGAAACTACGTCGGCATTTGGTACCCACAAACCAATACTTAACAGCTCGATGTCTACCCAATTATCACAACAGCATGACTCTTACTCTGTGTCAAATAGCGATCAAGCTGTTTGATATTGTTACCAAGAGTTTAACTGGTGATGAGTATATTTATTATAGCACTGTAGTTCCTAATTGCTGTATCAAGCTGTAAAATCAGTTTTATATATGAAAGCCTTTGTATTTATGAGTGTAACGTGATATTGTAATTGTGCACTCACTAAGGATCCATACATGACTGTACTTAGATTTTAAGCACTGTTACTCACATTCTTAGCGTATTTGCATAGACATGACAGTGCCATTATATCATTGCTGATAAATATTGATCAGACAATTCTTGTTATTACACTCCTGCTTGCATGTAGTAAAAATCTCAGGGTAGGGCACTACAAAATAACATGTTATGCATTGTAGCAGAACATCAACAACATAGTGTATTGTACACAGTCATGGTGGAGGATAAAATGGTGCTGTATCATACATTGCTAGCAGAGCCTGTCAGAGGTCATTAGCAGATATGGGTAGACAGCAGAGGGCTGTAGTAAAAATAGAATCTGTCATATGTCATGGACAATAAAAATTGTTACAGAAAGCAGTGTAACAGGTTCTGATCATTAAAAGGATATCAAACAGATCTGTAGTATGACTGAATCTTTCTGACTAGTCAACAGAGGCTGTCACATGAGCAGATGGCTGGGACATGATTCACATCAAGGGGCATTGGGAATGCCAGAACAATTTTAGAGGCATAGTGTACCCTAACTTTTGTTGGTTGCCAATGACCAATTTTGTATATGTGGGCAAGGAAGCAAAGATTTCTTGCACCCATGAAATGTCCTGGATGATGTACATCATCTGGGCTTATCATAAGCTTTACTCATGGGTACTGTGCAAAGTACCCATAAACCCCAAGCAACTGCGGTTGCTTGTCTATGTAGTGTCAGAGGGTGGACCCTCCATTACAATTAAAGAGTGCACTCACACTACTCTACTCTTATGAGAGTTCCACAGTATCTCCTTCTTTACTTAAGCTGAGCAAAGGGATTGGACAATGTGTTGTGCTCTAGACATTGACATGGATAGCATGGAGACTTGCTTGCCCAAGAGAGACAGGCATTGGTTCCCTGTACCCCTTGCCTCATGCATGTTGGACTTAATCAAATCTCCACTGAGCATCATTTTGAGATCAACTGCTGGGTGCAGTACTTACTGCACCATGGTCATCCTGGATCCCAGAACTTTGTATCTGGGATTGCTATTGACAACTTAGGACAAGTGAACTGAAGCTCAGTCTTCAGTTATATCCTGGCCCATGTGTTGGCCCTTACTGGCACAAATGCCCATGCAGCATACATGAGAGTTTTGTTCCTGTAGTGGCTCATCCACAGCTCTATGCAGAGGATGTGGAAGCCTAGAACAGAGAAAGTTCTGTGGCCTTTGAGGCCATTAATAGTTAGACTTTTCTGCTGTACAGGCTCCATATTGGAGCCTGCACATGCTCAAAATTTGAGCAAAACTGAGGTGCTCTGGCACCTCTTAGCCAATTCAATCCCTTGGATGTGGATTGACCATGCATATACCTATAGTATATGCTACCTGGATTATCACTGGTCTGGGAGTGGTCTCCATACCAATTTGTTTGTCCATGTGGACAAAAACTGCCATGAATGCTTGGAGCACTTCAGCACTCCAGGAGTACTGCCTGGTTATGATGGGTGGTATTATCTTACCTCAGATGACTGAGAATGTTTTCACATTCTCATTCAGCCACTCAAAGCACATGAGCTCACACCACTTACTAATAGAGAAGGGCTTTGATATGGAGAGAATGCCAGCTTCAGAGGCCAATCAACCTCAGGTGGCCATCTGCACTGCTAGGGCCTGACCTTTGACATGTCCCTCCTCACATCTGGCTCTAACAAGAAGTTCAACATTGATAGCTCCTCTGAAGAGTCAGCACCTTCTATAGGTGCAGCCCCTCAAGAGGTACCTCTGATACCTCCACATCCTTCTACTCTGAGTAGCAAGCTTGCTACCCATGAAGCCATGTCCAACCCACACAACAAGATGGTGCCAAGTGAGACTGCAGCCAACATTGCAGCCTCCAAACATGCAGCAATCAAAACAGTTACACCTATTGAAGTTGCCCCTGCCACTATGGCCAGCACTGTGGAGAAGTGGGACAACATGATAGCCAAGGAAGGGGGCCTTGGGGATCAGATGAACATGGAAGGATAATAGTGGTCCTCCATACCATGAGTGTTGGGCAAACATGTTGTGTTGGGTAGCCCACTAAACACTTCCTATAGGATCATAGATTCTACATACCTTTCAATGTAGAAGCTCTACAAGTGCTCCAGTATGGCTTCATGGGTGGGACACTATTTTCCACACCTTTTTTTCTTTTTTTTTCTTTTTTTTTTATGTAAAGTAGTCATCCCCATTATCCCAGTCTGACAACATGCCCTAATTTTATGAGACCATTATGGTCTCATGAGTGGGATATGTAATGAGGAGGCTTGTTACATAACATATTAATTATCATCTTACTATTTACCTTTATTTATGCTGTAGTTATAATTATGAGGTTACAATTATGTAACCTCAATAGCTTTTCTTTGCACACTGTAGGCAGATCCAATAGACAGGCTATATTGAAAGGAATCATGCAAGCATATACAAATAATAATAATAATATATATATATTGTCTGCCACCTAACCCAACAACTCCTGGGTGTGGCACACACATAAAGAACCCACGAAGACCATGCTGTAACAGAAAGAAATAACACTTAAATATGACAGAGAAAGAAAGTAGAATAAGATACACACCTCCATTGTCATGTTTTGCTCCCAATTGTCAGGCCACAGGTACCAGGTATGAAGGGGCAAGTGGACAAGGATGATGGACAGACCAGTGTTGAAAAGGACAGAGTCAATGTAGAAAATAACACAAGATACTGAGACCAGAACCAGGCATTCATAGCAGTTGAAGAGGCAGTCTTGTTCATGGCTGCTGCCATTATGAGTTGCACTGTTGTGCCCTGCAGAAAGAAAGGTTAGAAAGAAATTAGATCAGAGTGAGCAACAGATGCACCATCTGGATCACCATTGCAAATAGCAGCAAGCCCTGAAACATTAGCTGCCTAATCCCAGATGGCAAAAAGGAAGAAAAGGGGCTGCAGAATCCAATTGTTGAGCCAAGTGGGGTTGGAAGGCAGGGTGTTGGCAATGGCATGCCAGGGTTCCTGACAATTGGGGTTGGCAGCTTGCATGCAGAAATTGTCTTCGCAGCTGATATGGCCACTGAAAGCAATGCCAAACATCTATTCATGCAAGATAAGCTATACAGACAGCTTTTAGGTGAGCTTATGTGGGCCCAGGCAGCCACCAGGCTCACCTATCCTTTGCCGTCACTCTACTTGCACATTTCCAGTCAAATCCTGGTCCTACCAACTGAAAGACCCTTCTTCATGTCTTGGTATACATAAAAGGCACATTAAACTACAAAATACTATATTCGAAGGAGCTGGGAGGGTCTACCAAATCTTTGGGATATGTTGACAGCTGACTATGGACATTATTATGAGTGATTGAAGGTGAGTCTACTATATTTCTACTTACAGAATTTTTCACTCATAAGAACCTGTAGAACAACTGTGATCTTCTGCAGGTAATGAATATATCAGTCAATTACATTATTGTCAGTGACTGAGGAATAACCATAATCTTCTGCAGTTTCAATGTTATGAGACCTAGGTCTTGGACATGCCATGCCCCGCAACGGCCCGATACCACTTCATCAAGAAACTTCTCCGATCTTGAATTGTTTGCAAATCGTTGCTGGCACCATGTGCAGGAAAATTTTTGTTGCTGGAGATGCCAACCAGATGGCATTGTATGGTATAATCACTGCTGGCAATGAAATCCATTTCCAATTAGAAGAAGAGTTAAAGCAATGTATTATGTCATTTTCTTCTTCCATTTTTCAATACAGACAAAGACCTCTTTCATTGTCTAAAGCCTTTTTCCATAAGAAATAGACCTATTTGAAATGGTATGACACATTTCTATGGCCCTTTTTCTCTCATAAATAGATTTCAGTGCCAGCAGTGAATAATGTTCAGGCAAGCCCGGTAGGTAAGGTCTATTCTTTTTCATCTGAATTTCCTTATCTATTTCTGTGTCCCTGGATTATCTGAGTGAAAACATGCAGAAGCAAGCATTCGTAGGACTGGTTTGGCAGCCCTAGTAATGTGACGTATTGTGGAATGAATCTATTGCAGGGATCACACAATGTTCCTGATGGGAAGAAAAAGTCTTGATTTTGGAGAACTATGCTAGTCAATGAAATATGGTTTCACGTTTGACTGATCAATGAAAAGTATGAAGGGTCATGAAGATTCGACTACGCTCAACCCGTTATCACCGCACGTATAATGACACGAGGTAGTCTGTAAAGGCACCGGTCCTGATGGCTTAAAGTACTGCAAAACATGAAACTGCTGCATCACGGAAAACTAAAATGACCTTGCAGTAGCCAAAGTCTGGAAGGTTCTAAATGATTGGACTCGTGTGTAACTTGATCAACAAAACCGGGATTCTCTGGCATTCCCTGATAAAAGTACACGACATTGTGATACGCGACTGTAACGGATGTTCCTGATGGGAAGGAAACGTCTTCGAGAAGTATGCTAGTCAACGAGATATGATTTTCAATTTGATGATCATGAGAAGTATGAAGGCCATGAATTATCGATTACGCTCAACCCGTTATCACCGCACGTATAATGACAGGAGGCAATCTGCGAAGGCACCACCCTGATGACTTGAATTTCTGCGAAACATGAAACTGTTGCATCACGAAGGTTTGGAAGGTTCTAAATGATTGTTCTGTTCACTTTTTTTTTATGATGCGGAGTTCCGGAAATCTCCACGAACTGTGAACAGAGAATTGAAAATACCCGTTCGCAAGCAATTTAGAACCCGTCATATGCGGAACACTAGTACCAACATTCGACCATGAGGGCAGCGGGTCATCAAGGAACGATAGTCAGCCAAGCGGACAGCAATTACGTGAAGAAGGCAGTGTTGAGGGCAGTGTGAGCCTCGTGGGCTTTTCCTTTCGTGAGACTTCGTTGTTACTGTTGTATCTCCTGTCAAGATGCCCGGTCTCGTAGTGCAAGTAGCCACTGTTTTACAAGGAGCGGTCTTTGGAATGGCCGTACTATGTGCTTGCTACTATGCTCATCGCCGCATAAGATCGCGGCCCCCTGGACCAAGTGGATATCCCATCATTGGTAATGTATACGACTTGCAACGTTCAAGGCAAGGCGAGAGTATCGCTGCACTAGGAAAAATCTACGGTCAGTCTCACAATTCCTTGTGTTTCTTCACTACAGACGGCCACGATAGGTGATGTCACGTACATGGAGATCTTTGGACAGCCTCTCGCCTTGTTAAACTACCAGGGAGCGATAGACCTTCTCGACAAGCGTGGTAATCTTTACTCAGATCGACCGAACCTTCCGATGGCAGCCGACTTGTACGTTCTCTGCTACTGTTTTGTAGTCTAATACTACTCCTAGCTCTACTTTAGCTCTGGTATGGCTGATCTTACACCGATTATGCGCTACGGTGAAAAGTTCCAATTTGGTAGACGCCTCATGAATCGAGCGCTTAGCACGCCTGCAGTGTCTAAATGGCAGCGAGGCATTGCTGATGAATCTCGCGCTCTGCTGAGACATCTTTATAAGGAACCAACCAGATTCGTTGACCATTTGAACAAGTAAGATTAGGCGCGAAGCGTCTCAGTGACTGAACTCACACGTCGCAAATAGAATGGCTGGCTCAATCGTCATGATGTCAATGTATGGCCATCGAGTAGTTTCTGATGATGATCCCTTCGTGAATCTGGCCATTGAATTCATGGAGGCATCCACAAACGCTATTACGGGTCGTTGGATCGTTGACTTCTTGCCTATAGGTATGATTGACAATGGACTATTTGCATAAAGACCTACTGGACATTTCAGCGAAGTATATTCCCTTCTTGCCTTTTCATAAGCAGGCTGCTGCATGGCGCGCACGAATTCCAGATTGGGTTGACAAGGCTTTTGACTCCTTCAAAGAGAACATGGTGAAATGAACTCGATGATTATTTGCCAAATGACTTCATTAAAGTTTGCTTCTGGCAGCACACCAGTCAAGATGCGAAGGACTCTCTCTGTGGTTCTCTTATGATTACTAATGATGGAAGTCCTGTCAATCGGGAGACTGAGAACCGGGTTAAATGGATTGCAACTTCTGGCTTTGGTGGTGTGTCTCACTTATCACCTGGTGACTGACTACTTAGTCTCCGTTAACAGCTGGTCTCGATGTGGTAAGCATAATTTCCAATAGTTTTATCATGTATTTATGGCTGATCAGGTTGGAATATCAGATTGTTGCCTGTTTAAGTCAATTCATTCTGGCAATGGCTCTCAATCCTGAGGCACAGGCACGAGCCCAGAAGGAGATTGATGACATTGTTGGCTGCGACCGTCTACCAGATTTCTCTGACAGAGAATCCCTTTCATTCATGGAATGTATATTCAAAGAGTCCTTGCGATGGGGCACACCAGCTCCTCTTTGTAAGCTCAATGAATAATCTCATCACATTTACACTTAAACAAGTCTTCAGCTGTTCCTCACCGCCTGATTATGGACGATGTATGGAATGGTTACACCCTCCCAGAAGGCACTATTGTAAAGGCTTCCTTTTCTACTGATGCAGCATTGCTGATACAAACAAATAAGTGCATTGGCAATATCTGGTTTGTTTACTTGTTTAAAATGTCATTTGAAAGCTAATTTTTCACCTTAGGGGTATTCTTCACAATGAAATAATGTATCCTCATCCAGAATTTTTTATCCCTGAGCGTTTTGAAGGTTTAGATCCTGCAAAAGCTAAAAGGATTGATCCAACAAACTATGTTTATGGCTTTGGCCGTAGGTATGGTCAACCATTAATTACTGTCTTGCTTAACTTATATAATTTTCCAGACGATGTCCTGGGAATCATCTTGCCAATTCTGTGGCTTGGCTCTCTATGGTCAGGATTCTGGCTGTGTTCAACATCTTGCCAGGGCTTGATGAGAATGGCAATGAAATTCCTATCAAGGCTGAATTTGAGGCAGGTGCTATTAGGTATGATGTTCTTTTTGTGTACAAAATATCATGTCAAAATTTCATTTAGGCACACCAAGCCATTCAAAGTACTGTTCACATCACGTCATTCTCAGATTGAGGAACTTCTTTATTCAACCAATGAGTAACCATCTATTAGTACTTGACTTGATTGAATTAGCTAGACTTACAAGTCAATGAGATGTTAAAACTGATTTTTGGTATTTGAATAATTAAATTGCATGATTTTACATTTATTCCAGTTTAGGATATTTTATTGATATCAATTATTGAAAATGATTTTATCTGAACTACCATGTAATAAATCTATGGCTGTATTTGTATTGACCTAAAAATATAACTAAAAAAACCAATTTCTTATGGCAGTTGAAGATCTACAAGTACACATAATACAAATTGGCAATGATGTGCATTGAAGGTGTAACATGATGATATTCTCTGAGGTTGAGGATATTTATATGCATCATATGTAATGAGTTCTTGTTTGGTAATTTGATATTGTTGATACTTAATGTGTCAGAGGACTTTCATTTTCTTGTCTATACAGCATTCCAAGAATGGTAAGGTCAATAAGGCTTAAAACAGTGGCTGTGGTACTGTATCTAGAATAGGCCAGAGGCCTAGTGCAATATAATAAGCATAAGAAGATGAAGTTCTCAGTACTGGTTAAAACAAAACACAAAGTTCAGGGCTTCTGACACAATGAACAAAACTGGAACATGTAGTATGATGTTTTTAATACAATTCTTAAACAGTTTGATTAGTGGTCTAAAAACTCATACTGAGGTATTAATATGATTGGCCTAGGTCTCCACACTCTGGGGAGCCAGAGCTACACACTATCTAACCTGCCTCTCCACTTCTATTTCCTTCTCCTTTTATATTTCCTTCCTTTGTGCACAGATCACTCACTCACTTGTGCATTTATTATGAATGTTATGGGGTGGCCTTTTGTTCCTTCCTCAGAAATCTGGATGATCACATCAGTCCAGTCACTCTCCTTGACCTTTACTTCCTGACCCTCTGCCAGCCTTCTCCTCTCTCTCTTCTCTTTACTACAATGTTCTATTTTATTCCTATACCATTTTTACTCACAATCTCCTCCTTTTCCCATCAACTTTATCCCTGTGTCACTACCTTGTCCTTGATTTACTTGGTTCCAATGCAATTGATCCTGGTCATCAATTATAACATCACCTCATCAACACATCACTCATTTCATGCACCCACCACACCATCTGCCACATCCTACATATTACCCAATCTATCTCACTCCATGTCACCAGTCCCTTGACCATCTGTTTAGTACATTCTTTTACCTCCTCCTCTACTTTCTACCTGCTTATTTCTCTCTTTTCTTTCCCTGTCCACTCTTTTATTCACCTTTGGAATGAACAGGGGCATGTCGTGGTGGGAAATCCTGATGCAAGTTTGAATAGGTTGCTTACTTCAGTCAATATCACTCTCCTCACTCTTGACAATGCTTAGTTCTGAGTTTGGAAAAAAAATATCAAGAAATATCCACTTTGGTCCAATTCAGAGAGTTAATAAACAAAATTCTATTTGTTAGAGTGTGAGTACAATGAGAGTCAAAGAAAGGGTCATGCTCCTGGAGCAGGGATGGGTGAGCACACACAGCTGCTCAGTGGAAGTCACACAGATGACCAAAGGGCAGGAGTCACACAAACAACCCAAAGCTATGCAGGCAATAATGCATATAGCTAAACCAAATCTTAGTACAATGGCACAGCACCATACAGAAGTCCTGAAATCACATAGAAGCTACCTGAACACTTGACAGACAAGCTTCATACAGAAGATGTTAATAAGTGGGATAGTTGAAACTTGGATTAAACTTTCCATCTACTTAGTATATATAGTATCTAACTTGTATTTCTAGGGTGTATGTTGTAAGATATTGGCAGCAATTTATGTGTTTAGAGTGTAGAGTACTCTAATTCTAGGCTTTGGTGTATGCCCAAAATGGTTGAACATGCATGGTCATATGTTGTCATTCCTTGGCTGGGTCCAGGTATGAGACACCTCTGATCACAAGTTTTTTCTCTGCAAAAGCAATCTCACATGTCTGCCAAGGTAAGTAGGGCTTTTCAATCATGTTTCAACACTTTCAAATCGCTATTCTGGGAAAGGATGTCCTTGTGCTCAAGACACAGTGCCCCAGCTAAGCATGCCACAGATATTTTCATATCCCACAAGATGTGTTTTGACAGAACATGGGTCCAGCTTTGACTTCACCAGTTCATTTGATCCCTGTGCCCATGCCAAAAACTCCCATGGTCTCAAGTGGTCAACTCTCTGCTTCTGACCCATCCATGCATCCTTGGGGATAATGCCTGGATGATGCAAAGATAGAAATAAGTTCCTGGTATACATTTGTGTTTCAGCTGCTTCAGCTCACAAGTCTGTAGGCAGTCTGCTCTCCACTAGCATACAACATACCCCATTGAGAATGGTGCAGTTTTCTCTTTCTGCTACATCATTTGGAGCATGTGCATAGGGAGTTGTCACTTTGAGAATGATGCCATGTGTACTTAGGTATATTGTCCAGGCTTCATTCATCCATTCTAGTCCCATGCAGATCTCATGGAGCTTTTGGCTGGCTTGCCATTCCAACTCTGTGTAGTAAGAAGTAAAAGCTGCTAGGGTTGTCATTGCATTTTTCCATGTTAAGAAGAATTCTGGCATATAATACATGCCTCCATTAACTGTGACTATTTATGTATGTTGCCCTACCCAATGATACAACACCTTGATGGCCCCTACATGTCAATGTAGAATGTGCTCTATCCATTTAGTAGTGCCTTCTGACCCTGTCCATCAGACTGATCCTGCAGGGTGGCAGATAGCACATATATGATGTGTAGCATGTTAATCTTAGGCAGCAAATCAGTGGTTACTGCTACTTTTGCTACTGGAAGAGGGGTGGTTGTTTTAGCTTGAGGTCAAATTGTCAAGTGTCCTGAGGAGGTGTCCTGACAGTTTTTGACTTGTTGTGGAAGTTTGGTGGGAATTGGCCCTCCTGTCCTCCCTTCCAATAACAATTTTTGATTACATGGCTGGTCTGTTTGCAGTTTGGTTTTCTGCAGATCAGCTTTGATTTCATGTGTGCTTGTAGGGGCTGTGATGGATACTTTGGCTTTCTATTTCTGCAAGATAAGGCAGTCTCAATGAATAGTGAGTGCTGCTACCACATCCTTTGTCTCTTTGTCATAGCATAAAATCCTGCCACTACAGTGTTCCAGGATTCCAGTAGTGATGCCATGAGTATTGTGCAGAAAGCTGTGTCATCAACTTTAGCTCTCTTTTCCACAGCTGTTTTCCACTTCTCCCTCATGTCTTCCATCTGCTTAAGGAAGTCCATGCTGTCCATGAACTCTGTGGTGCATAGACACTTCTTAGCATTCATAGTAACAATCTCAGGAAATACTCCATAATTGTTGGTAAGTGTTTTCCAGGCTTCTGTAGCTGTACCATCTATTTTGATGTCCAGTCCAACTGGGCTTTTGGTGTTGTAGATAATGACTCCTAACATTCATGTGTCTTTTTCCTCCCATTCTTCCAGGAATGGGTTTTTTGATAGCCAGTCAGTGGAATTTGTCTCAGTTATTTTAGAGTTGTCATTTTTGTTGATTGCACTTGCCAGTTTGCTGATCAAACCATCCAAGTATCTGCAAGTGTGACATGCACTTTAAGTGATTTGTTCCATTGAAATGTACTTCTTCTGGGAAGTTTGGTGTGTTTGACAAGTTTGTGGACAATATACTGTGTTTTGTGGCTACTATAGCTAAGGAGTTGTGTTGTATATCTATGTGAGGTGTATGTGTGGGATGTGGGAGTCACTTGTTGGAGCAATGGCTCAATGAAGTGGAAGTGCTAAAACAGTGCCTATAACCTGCAGAAGTTTCTCAGTTACTCACAATAATGTAATTGACTGATATATTCATTACCTGCAAAAGATTACAGTTATTCTACAGGTTTTCATGAGTGAATAAATCTATAAGTAAAAATATAGTAGACTCAGTTTATGCCACAAAAAAAGGTAAGAAAGAAATGTAATTGCAGCATACAATATCATGTTATTTGTTGGGTAAGTAACTAACTCAGCAATTTCTTGAATACTAAGTTATGGAATGCACAATTAAACCAACAACCCTAGCAGCAGCCTTTGTTTGGTGGGCATTACACAATACTTCAAAATAATTTGTTTTATCATTTTTTTATCAATTTTTTTTTTTTTTTTTTTTTTTTTTTTTTACAAAAACAATATTTATGAATTGGGCAAGTTAGTGATGGGAAATTTAACCAGGGTTAATTCTAGGCACAGATCACCCATTCTTCACCTTGTTATGCTGGCCTCCACTTATTGTCCTGCAACCCTTTGTCTTATTATGTATATATACCTATAAGCACTGTGCCAATGACCTTGTCATTTCACACTGCACTTACAGGTAAGTACTCACTCAATTCATGTCACATCTCACACTATGCTTGCAACACCATTCATGTTAGATTATGTTATATCACATGTCTTATTGGTTTGGTGAGTATTACACAACACTTCAATATAATCTGTTTTATCATATATATCTTTTTTTTTTTACAAAATCAATGTGTATGGACATGAATCAATGGATAAGATGTGATAAGCAAAAAGGGACATGCATAAGCTGCTGATAACAAAGCAGTGAGACAAATAACAGTCAATTGATGATATTGAGGACAAGACCACACAAACATCATAAAGATGGCAAATACAACATGAAACAAATAAAGAGAACTATAAATAAATTGATAATATTGAGGACAGAAAGTTTTGACAAAAGGCCTTGATCTTTTTTAGATCTCAAAAAATGGCCAGGCCTGACAACACATTTGAGCCATGTTCTACAATAAAATTCAAATAATCAGAAGATCTTCAATTGGTGACTGATTTAGACATACTTTTAGAAAATGCAGCATCAATGACAGCCCTTAATTCCTTGATTTGTTCATCTGTAGTACATTGTCAATGTGCATTTGAAATGCCTGTCAAACATATTGCCAATAACTCACAGATAGCATTATTGAGCATACAACATGATTGATACTGGGTGAGACTATCCATAAGGATTTGGAATGGATTTAGAAATTTCCAAATGTGTGACTCACAATCAAAAAAGTTTGGAGAACAAACATGGCTAGACCATAAGGGCAAAATCTTTGGATCAGCATCATTTAGAAAACAACAAATCTGTGATTGTATAAGTTTGCATGTGCATGCATCTGTGTCTTTATTATATCATCATTTTGATGAAAAGAAAGAGCTTATGCAAGCAGCAGCTGTGTTTTTTATTATCTTCATTGAGATGGACCAACTCCAACAATGTCAAATCTACCGCCACCATCCTCATTGTCTTTACCTTTGATGAAGGGAACTCCTTCCAAACCCTTCAAGTTGCCACCCCATGTCATGACCCCGCCATCTCTGGACCCTCATACACTGCCCCAACCCCGGCACACACCTCCCCAACCCCAGCACACACCTCCCCAACCCCGGCACACACCTCCCCTGCACCTCTCACACACCTTCAGGGCCGCCAACGACCTCACAATGCTGCACTGGCAACACCCATGGCCATCTCCGGACAGACCCCCAGACATCACCAGACCCCGGCATCTCAGCTGACACGTCACCCCGAGGCTTCCCTGTCACTGGATACATCTGAACCCCTGGCACCCCGGCCATCACATAACATTCCACAACATTCCTCCCACAAACTGTCGGCACGTCACCAGGCCATCTGCTTCTGTGGCGTCGATGGCGCCACTACCATGCACCATGACTGCTGACCCACCCTATGCAAGACAGCTGCGACCCATGCCAGCACGCCCCAACAACCGCCATGACCCAGGGGCTGGAAGCCTGTCCTGAGACTTAGCCGGAGGACAATCAGATGCCATGATCCTGGGCCAGAACCCTGCCCCAGGACTTAGCAGAAGGGTAATATATAAACCATAGAATAGCATACAAGTCAGGTAGTCTTGATATTCACCATAGTTTTCCGTAGTCTCTGTCTCTGTCTCCATCTCAATCTAGTTTTGTGCCTCTGTCTCCTCTCTCTCTCTCTCTTGTCTCGTCTCTTGTCTCTTGTCTCCATGCCTCGTATTTTCGTTCCATGACTCGTATCTCTGTTCCGTATTTCTCCTCCATTTCTCTATCTCCTGTTCCGTATCTCTTCTTCTCTTTCCTTCTCGTCCCCCGGTTTCCTGACCAATGTATCCCCCATCTGTTCCGTACCTATCCCTACCCACTTCCAAGCCTACTCCCATCCTCCAATCAATACAACCCTCCCATTCCCTGTCCCCCTCTCAAACCCCCTACCTCCTGAACTTGTGCTCCTCAACCCGGAGCACTTTCAACCTCGTGCACATCACTACTCGTACCCCGGAGCGTCTGGGCTTCATCCCGGGCCACTTGTAGCTGTACTGGAGCTTCTGAGAAGCCTCAGACCTGTACTTGTTCTTCCAAGCTTGCCTAGTAAGGACTCGCCAGTGTAGCCGAGCCCTTATTGTCAGCGGAACCTGACATAATATCAAGACTCTACCTTACCCTGTACTCGATGGCTACGTACACCTATGCCTACACCCCCACAGGGTACGACTACTACAGGCGACCCATCCCCAAGGGCCCATACACCATTAACTCCCCCCATACTCCCTACCCTGCACCCTCCATCGAACACTACCCCACCTTACCCCCACGCCACTGGGCCCTGGACCTGAACTCCATACCCTACGGAC
>QGOB01001871.1:0-37780 GCA_003313055.1 Termitomyces sp. MG145
TTCAAAATTCCCATTCCTGCTCTGGATACATCCATTGCCAACATAAAGAGAGGAACACATCTCTCTGATTTATTACTGGGCACCAAAGTGGTTATCTGGGATGAAGTTCCAATGCAGCACAAGAATGCCATTGACTCGGTAGATCGTGGCTTCAGAGATATCTTGGAAAAGGATATTCCATTTGGTGGAGTTACTGTGGTCTTTGGAGGGGATTTCAGACAAACTCTGCCAGTTATTCCCTGAAGACTCAGACAGCAGATGATTGCTGCTTCATTAAAAAGAGGGAGACTTTGGAACCACTGATTGATAAATAGATAAATGTAAGTATACATCTTGGAATATGTTAACTTCTTATTACTAACCTCTTCCAATGTATTTAGCTAGACTTTGTATTTTGAAATTAGGACATTGCAGTATTGGCTTATATAGTTTCTGTCTGATATCCTCCTTATATGATAAGAGAACATTAAGTTGATGAATTTGAGTTTTGAACATTAAAAATTGAGTTTTAAACACAAGGCCCTAACCGAGCTTGCGAGGTTGGGGCTGGGATTCAGCATTGAGTTTTGAACACAAGGCCCTAACCGAGCTTGCGAGGTTGGGGCTGGAATTAAGCATTGAGTTTTGAACACAAGGCCCTAACCAAGCTTGCGAGGTTAGGGCTGGGATTAAGCATTGAGGTGGCTGACAAGGCCCTAACCGAGCTTGCGAGGTTGGGGCCGGGATGCAGTTGGGGTTTGGGGGCGAGCCCCCAACGAGCTACGTACCTGTGCCGAAGGCACAGGACGTAGCTCGTTATTCTATTGGCGATCAAATTCTCATGCGCGTCGTCCCATTCTCCTATTGATGATGATGATCCTGGCTTCATAATGATGTATAGATCATGTGATTTGGACAAGAACTTGCTTATCAATAAATCAAACAAAATATTCAATCATTGGGGCAGTTTTTTGACCCACTCTAATTTACTCTAATTTTCATATCTAGTACTTGGTATGGCCTCCATTTGCCTTTATAACTGCTTTGATCCTTCTAGGCATGCTCTCTATGAGGCTTTGACATACCTCTGGTGGTATTTCATTCCACTTCTTGACCACTCTCTCCCACAACTCATGCACTCCTTTAGGGGGTACCTCATACTCCAAAAGTTTGTTCTCTCAATGTCCTCCTTTGGACAAAGAACTGTTCACCTTTGGGTCATTCTTTTGGGATGCAGAACTTATATTCCTAATGTTCAAAGCCCTATGGCTTGCTATTTTCCTTTTATGCTTATCCTCCAGTGATTCATTACACTTGTTGATGCACCCTCTTTGCAGAGCTACAAAGTCAAATGCAGACACAAGTGTTTGAACTCTCTCAGCACAGAGTTTTACTGATTTAAGTATTTTTGAATTGAGGCTGGCATGCTCTGTAAAATGCTAGAGATAGTTCATGTTGGCACTATGCAGAGGGCAGCATACACACTAAGCTGCTCCAGAGATAGGGATGTTCACTATGGCACTATACTAATGTAACATAGTTCTTCCAAGAGAAACTAGCCTAAAACATCCTAGGGGACCTAATGTCACTTTTATGATTGAGAATCTTATCATTTCAATTGTAGCATGTGCCAGGCAGTACCTTCAGTGTTCTTCGCCCGTCGCAACAATCCAAATAAAGAATGCCCGTCATAATTAGACCTATAAAACTTTACAAACATCATGAACGATAAATTGGTTGATCGTTGTTTCTAAATCATTAGAATTCTATAATTGGGTATCGCATTATCAATGGAAGGATTCAACTCCATTCAGGAACTGAAACGATATTTCGATACAACTCGATCCCAAACCATTCGGGCATCAATTGTTGCACCAAGCCTGGCTGCTAGCAGGAAAGTCCCACTCAATTTTCTGTGACAGGTACGATATTAGCAGAGCTTCTGAGCATAGCTGGATTGCTGGATTGCTCACCTATTGAGACTGTACGTCTCTCTTGGCGGCGGAGTAAGCCTGTGCATGAGCATCACTGGGATCTTAGCTCGAATTTCTGCGGTTATACTGGACCAGGTTGACCCTGGACCAAAGTCGAATGGTTGTGGTGTCAAAGCCTTGAATGGTGTGGCTAAAAGCATCATGGAGTCGACGTGGGCATCTAGCATAGCCTGCAAGGAAGCGTCAACTGGGTCGAAGTAGATGCAATGGCAACACCTTACTTGGTTCTCCTTGCCTGTCAAATACCCAAGCTTGAGACTCCAATCTATGCATGAGTCGCGATCTTCGGATGCGGCGGCTTGAAGGAGGCGAAGCCAGCTATCTATGAACTCCTTCGAATATTCTCTCGTTGCGCCAAAATCTACGAGCTCGACCTACAGCTTTGGTCAATGTCCGCCATTAGACAGACGATCGAAGGGAAACATACCCTTCGTGTGTGTGCATTCCAAAGAAAATTAGACCAATTAGGATCCGTCTGCATAATTCTGAACTCAAACAATTCCTTAAGGCATAGCTCCAATATCCACGCTGCGATCTCGACATCACCCCATCAGTCATCGACAATTGGAGGACAATCAATTAAACTCACATCATCTCTGTCCCTCTTGCTCATACCACTGATATCCGCATCCCCAACGCTAATCCCATGCACACGTTCCATCACCAACACAGATTTTGTGCTACCATCCCATACCCACGGAACGTGAAACCGGGAGTCTCCTCCCAAATATCCCGGAGACCCAAACTTCGTTAGAAACAATCCCTCGCGGGTATAATCGCACTCATCCGCCAGCTCATCCTTCAAAACCTATCCACAAAATCCATCGGCCAGCTGAACCCCTTAGACGAAGAAACAGACACGTACCTGGACACTTCGATCCAAGAAAAGCCCCTTCGGAAGTAGCCGGCCAGCCGTAAGGAGAACCTTGATGTAACTCAGGTCACTGTCAATGGAGTTTACTATGTTTGGGAACTGAATCTTGACTGCCACAGGCTCCGGACGTCCTGTCGGTGACACAGAGGCCGCGAGGACGGCACCGTGAACTTGTCCGATAGAAGCGGCAGCGAAGGGGAGCCTTTCGAAAGAATGGAAATTTTGAGCCCAGTTGGGTCCGAGAGAACTCATCAGGACTTTCTGGATGAAGAAGTCAGGATAGGCGATGAAGAAAGAACCCATAGAGATACGGACTTCCATCTGCCAGTCGGGCATGTAGTGAGCACTGTCTTGTACTCTTCGGAAGATTTGGTCGACTTCTGCTGGCAGAACGTGAGTGTCTAGAGAACTAATATGAGGGATGTTATAGAAAAGATTGACAAGAGGAAAGAGGACTTGACCTTGAATACTAAGGAACTGTCCCAGCTTCAGCGCAGCTCCACGCATTTGCGACAATTTGGACACTAGTCGTTTGATGTTAGCTTCCGTCATGAAAACCGACGATTGACCCTCAGATGACGCGCCGCGCGTTCGGCGAAGGAGTTCCGAGGCTGCACCATATCCGAGTGAAGCAGCAAGTCCTGGATTATGGTTGTTAAAAAGGAGAAACGGTGAGATGTGAAGAGACTTGCCTCCATAGTGAAACAACCTCCCAATACGAGATGACGGAACTTTGGATGACTGGAGGCTTCGCATGGGAGGAATGAACTCTCCGGTTTGTAGATTAGCATGTGCTCCAGCACTTATCGGGATCTCTGGCTGAATATGTTCCACCACTATATGACCAGTCTCCCGTTGTTCTATAAACTCCGATTTCGGCGCGTCTCGCAGCTTTGGTATAGACGACTTTTCAGGTTTCACAGCTTCACACCGTTGCTGCAGCCATGCAGTGGTCTGTGGCGCGACCTGAGAAGCTCTATGCTGAAAAACATGAGAGAGAATGTTAACAGTCGAGCATAACACACAAAAGAAGTTGTACGCCGGACTTGGTGGCATGAAAACACTCGGTTGAGGGTTGCGATTGACTTTTTCTCCTTTCTGTTTGGCTGGAGTCTTCGGATCAATCGAGCGGAACTGAGGCACAAACCCGAAGCCACGAGACTCCCTCGAGACCCCATCGGCCGCGTTGTTCGTCCATCTTGATATACAAATCAGGTCATGTCACTTACCTCTAATGCTATGTCCGTTGCATGAACAGTGCCATATTGCCTATATCCTTTTTAACAATGCACCCTTTTTCGAAACGAAAAATCTTTGGATGGTGTCACGCTTGCTTCGAATGCTTCTAATGCTCCTATTCTAATATATGTATTCATCTAGTATGCCAGCGTGCTGGCGACCTGAGAATGATGCCACGTTTTCTCCTAGTGCAAAGGTTTCTCCTGACCACAGTCATTGTATCTCATGTATCTGCTCTCAATGTCTCTATCCCGCTCCGTGTTGCAACAGATGTACCTCGAGTATCGCCTTCTTTAATGTCTCTGTCAATTGAACTGGACAGGTGGACAGACTGGGTAGGGACCACATCCAGGAATGAATTCTTCTTCAACACTTTAGACAACCTTGGGCAGTTAACTGGACAGCCGCCAAACATTCGTATAGGAGGGAACACCGAAGACCACACAAATTTCCAACGCGACGTAGACGTAAGTAAATAACTTTAGACAATCTGAAAGCTGCTTCTGAAACAGCGGGATGAAGTTTGCTGAAACAACCTTCCCCCCACTCACTTCGTCTGTACCCTATCCAGAAGCTACAAATATCACTGTTGGGGATAGTTTCTACGCTACAACACGTTTTCTTCCTCAGAGTATATTGCCTTTACATAATCCAGTTCTTTCAGTTGATGCTTGACAGATACCCATGTCACTTGGGGAGTCAATCTTGGGCAGAAGAACATCACCACTGCTGTTCTCGAAACTATTTCGATTATCAAAGTGTTTGCTTTGCCCGAGATCAAGAGAGCTGGAATTGTTTTGGACTTTCTGGAGATTGGGAATGAACCCGATCTTTACAGTAACAACGGTCTTCGATCTAGCACCTACAATGTCACCCAATGGGTCAACGAGTTGAGTATTTTCCGTATACTTCCAAAAACAAAATCAGGACCTGAACTACATCGACACGCAGATGGCTTATTTTTGCCCGAAACGTCTCTGCCGCAGCAAACCTGGGCCCAGCTTCACACACGAAGTTTCTTGGAGCATCGTTTGCTGGTTCATCACATGGCGCGAGTGGGTTTTCCCCACAGGCTGCCTTCCAGGCTGGACTTCTTACTGGTCCCGGAAAACTGATCTCCACGTTAGTATGCACTTTATTGTAGTAAAGAGTCAGTAGTAATCATGCGCAATGACCGATCTAGAGTATCTCAGCATCGCTATAGTGGTTCCTTTTGTACAGGAAACGGTGGCCTGCTCTCGGACCTTATGACGAAATCTACCATCCGTAGCAATCTGACCGTTTTTGCTCCCGATATCCAAGCAACTGCCTCTCAAGGTCTTGGATATATTCTCGGGGAAACAAACAGCTACTCCTGCCATGTACGTCTTGATCTTGATCCGACGACTGAGATCACCTTTTGAATTTTCGCCCAAGGGAGCGCCTGGAGTCAGCAATACAGCAGGAGCTGCTCTATGGACTCTCGACTACGCGCTCTTCGCGTAAGTGTACAGTTCGACATATCAAAGATTGACATGCTAAGGCTATCACAGGACACAGCTTGGTATACCGACAGTATTCTTCCATGAGGGAGTTGGATTCAAGTATTCATTGGCAAGTCCAACCACCTTGAAGGTCAATGGGGCATTTGAAGAATATGACGTATCAGATACAACCCACTACATTGACGCGTTCAACACTAGATGGATCAAGTTTACCTATACCCGCCCCGCCACATGTTCAACCCCAATATTATGCGGCAATTATTGCTGGGGAAGCTATCGGCAAAACCGGGAGGGCTCAGGTTCTTGAGATCGAGATCGACCATCCCCAGATCGCAGGGTACAGCTTTTACGAGGATGCCCGTCTAGTTAGAGCTGTATTCATCAACTCCAAGGCATACTTACCAGAAAGTACAAACAGGACAAGCGTTCACATTGATCTTGGTTTTACAACTGTCCCTGGTTTTAAGGCAACTACAACAATGACACTGAAACGCCTAGCCATAGCGTGAGGTTTATGAGGCATTCTTATCAACTTAATCACTTATTTTTTGCGTGCAGGCACGCAACCGACGTGTCTGGTTTAACATGGGGCGGGCAGACGTATGAGACGAGTGACGGTCGTGTCGCGAATTCTGTTGTTTCTGAAACCAGTTTAGTTTCAGATGGGCTTGACATCCAAGAGACGGAGGTCGTTCTGGTCGTCTTCAATCATGGTGATAATCAGTTTTATTGAATCTTGAATGTAAATGTGAATTGCAAGCTTGAAGCTTGAAGCTATGATGGGCAAAGATGTAGCGATCGTGATATGAAGGGCCTCACCAGACAAACTTGTATAGACTTGTACTTTTTTCATCTTTGCCGAATTAAACTTAAACTTTTCCACGGTTCGACTTGACTTTTGCAAACTTTCCCACTGTTTGCTCTCTTTGCCCATCCGAACTTGGACTTTCCCACATCTTTAGTGTGTCTCTTTGTGCACCTGACAAGATAAAATTTTGTAAGGCCATTTGGGTCTCGGAAATAATGAATTTGGTCTCTTTAGTTGCTTTCGGCATTCGGCATTCATGTGTCAGATTAGGTTTCGGATCAAATTTTCGGATCAAGATTTTGAGCTCACAATTTTCAGGCTCTTGACTCTTGAGGCATCGTCGTCTCTTGCTTCGCACTTCCTTTGCAGTACAAGTTGTC
Organism: Termitomyces sp. MG145; assembly: GCA_003313055.1. Classification (NCBI taxonomy): domain Eukaryota; kingdom Fungi; phylum Basidiomycota; class Agaricomycetes; order Agaricales; family Lyophyllaceae; genus Termitomyces; species Termitomyces sp. MG145. The sequence goes on from QGOB01001871.1 coordinate 6,759, forward strand.
TTAGCCAGTCAGTATCTAATGGCTGACCCTCAGATAATGTTTGCATTGCTTTTCCGGAGTTAGGATATTTTCATTGAGGACTCAATTGGGAGATGCAGCCATGACTTGGAGAACAGAAGAGGCTTCTAATGAGCTCCACCAGGTGATTCTCTTATACAACAACACTAACAGCTATACACCATGCTCATTTTCTCACATCCCAGGACTATCAGACCAACTATCAGACCATACAACAGAGCCTTGGTTGCATGATAACCACCCTTGATGAAGCCACTACTTTATCAACAGATCCTGATACTTCTGTATTGGGTGGTAATACAGCAACAAGTACACAGCCTGGGTGCTTACATATTGATATTCAACCAGATGATCATCCTTGCCTATCATCAGGACATGCTACTCATAAGCAAATTGCTGCCCTTCATGGATGTAGTGTAGATTCAATGAGTGGATTATCACAGCCTGGTCCACCCATATATGCTCAGCATGAACAACCTGATGGATCAATAACATGGCAGTATGCTCCTAGTGCTTCTGCTAATTTGCCACAGGTCACATATGAAGAACTCAATAACATCATGCTTGATGTATATGAGCAGTTTCCTTCCTTTAGATGATGAATAATTGATGGTTATCTGCTTAGCCTTGGTGAGTGTATACCACACCTGTTGAAAATGTGTCATACATTTCTAGGTTTCACCAAACTATCCAAGTGTACCATTCCATTTCAGTCTCACTTAGGTTCCTTTATTCCATTCAAGTCTCACTGTATATCATGTAGTTGGATTTGCCTGAAGTCCCCAGTTTCTGACTCCAAACTTCAGGTTAGTATTTCATTTACACTCAATACATCTAGTTTCTGACTCTGGATTTTAGCTTTAGTGACTATTCAGTCTCCTGTGCTTTGCCTCTCTTCAACAATGCCAGCATATCATTGAATCATACAGTTAAGTCATTGGCCCTAGGACATCAACATTTGCCTTGTGTTATATAGAACACTATGAATTTTTTGTTCTAGGCCCCAACTCACTCTGGCATCATGATAGCCAGCATGGTAAGCATTTTAACCAAAAAACAGGCCTCTGACTGACAATAATGCATAGGTTTCATTTGATGGAATATTGTCATCCATGCCTTTGGTCATAGTTTTTTACTCTTGCTTGGCATTTATGTGCACAATAACAACTGAGTAGATACAGTCCTCAAGTCATTTGAGGATATTTCAGCAGTCTTTGGATATCCAAGCCATGTTTGTGGTGACCATAGCATGGAAAATCTCTTAGTGGCAGCCAGAACAAAGGTGTCTGTGTTTCAGGTTGAGGCCTCTACATTGGAGGAAGGTATGTTGCTCTTTTACTTTTTGCACCTCAAGATTTAACTTGGCCCAGGAGTGTGCACAGTATCTGAATTGAATGCCTGTGGGTTTGTGTTACTTGTGGTGTTGGTCAAGAATGAAATGGCTTTTTTTGTCACCTTGAGGGTTCATGATAGGCTCAATGCAGACATTGATGCACACATCTGGCTCATACACTACTTATTTCTTGACACTATCAATGTCAATCTTGAAGTATGTGCTGATGTTTGGAACTATCATATTCCTGCCCATTGCAATGAAATTCATTGTTCCCCTAAAAACATGTTTACATATGGCATGCAAGAAAAATGGACTATAAGGGTTGCATATTAATGAGACTGTTGATGATCTAGAGTAGATGGCTTTGGCATTGATTGGACTGACATGGACAATGCACAGATGAGAAAATTACCATGATGCACTATTGATGATAATGCTTCCAATCATTCCTTCTTCCTCAGCCTGATCATTTGTCTCATCTTAATCCTCAGTGTCCATTTACAACTGAACAACTCACACTTTTTAATCATGCAATGGTAAATTTCCAATGATTCATTTTCAGGATATGCAATCATTCTGATTCCTTTGGATTGAGTCACTTTCAATAATCAGTGTACAATAAAGCATTGATAAAAAGACTCATGTTTGTACATCTTGGAATTACCTTTTTGCCAATATACTCAGGACCTGAATTTGATTATATTGGCCACTCTGTATGCTAAATGACAGCCTTTTGCAAGGAGATTTGAATGCTTAGTGTACATTTTAGTCATTAGTTTGTATGCTGAGTGAACACCTTGTGCAGGAAGATTCAACATTTTATATACCCTCCTAGCCAATATTTATCTCATGGATTAGTAACTCCTGGGTCTTGAGGGCTATATATATATTAGGTACTCAACTACTCATTAGAATTTGAACATGATATAAAATCTGACAAAATTGACAAAATACTTGTATGACATATAAAAACATGATATTTAACTGAGATGCAATAAACATTGGTAATATAAGTAACCCTCTATGATAGCAAGTAGCAAACACAATCATAAAATTTGTCATGATAGCACAGTTTGATATATGAAACTGGTATAATTGTTTGCCAAAAAAGAATCAGCAAAATATATAGAGGACTCTTCCTTGTGATGCATATTCATCATCTTCTGTTTATCTGACATGATTGATATATGAGATCAGATAATTACAACAACAAAGATTCTTGAAAAGGAGAAAGCATCAAAGGAAGGTGATAGAGCTAGGCTAGGCTAAATAACTAGATAGGAGAATACTATATTGGCTATTTTACTGAGCTAAATTGTGTTTTATTTGCAAATAGTAACAAAATGTTCTAAAAGACTCCAAATAACACAACACACTCCGAGTATGTATTTTTTTGAGCATTATATTCTCTTAATCCTTTTTCTGCCATGATGATGATGATATGAATTGCCCATGCCACAAAGTAGTGGGTGTTTATTTCAAAGTTGGAATATATAGGCTGAGTATGTCATCTATCCTACAGTATACTAAAGGCACCAATTTATGGACACTCCCAACAGGTACTCTGGCTAGACCCTTTTTTAGTTGGTGCTAATTATGCTCCATAGCCACTTTACTACAGTTCAATCTGTTGCAATCTCAACTAGATCTTAGCAGAACAATAGGTGTAGTCAGCACCTAGATAATAACATGCATAAGTGTGTAACATGTATAAACTATATTTGACTGTACCTGGATAATAACATGCATTGATGCGCTGACTTGCTGCCTAGCTGGTGTGCAGGAAACAACCAACAAGACCAGCCAGATAGGGTAGCTAGCAAGTAGTAGTGTTATGTGTGTGTGAGAGGAGTCAAGCAAAGTCTTGGAAATCCTTTAAGGTGTGAAGTCAAAGTTGGTAAGGAGGGGGGAGTAAATGGTAAGAAGTAACGGTATGACCGTTAGTGTTGCTACTGAGTTGCAGCAGTGAAGGAGATGTATAGGCGACCTCAGAGAGCTGTGGAGCTCACACAACTGGCAGAGGGATATCCAAAAATGTATTAGCAGTGGGCTACAGATACAGAGTACAGGTCTAGCTACTCACCTAGCAGAGGGATATCCAAAGAGAATAAGTCTGAGGAGTCTCTATGCCAGGATGTGGACACTTCTGGGGCCCCAGAAGCATGGGAATCAACTGTATAGTACACATAAGCCACTGAAAAAGAAGTGTGGGAATAAAAGATGAAAAACTCGGACATTGCTAGAGAATGGATTGGTAATGTCCATCAAGTGACTCTGGCAAGTCAGGTGGTCAGAAAAGGGTCAGATGACCAGGAAGGGATCAGATGACCTTGAGAACAATGTCAGGTGATCAGAAATGCAGACACAATATGTACAGAGAATATCTAAAGGGAAGAAGAAGAGAAAAGGAAGGAGAAAAAGGAAAGGAGAAAGGAGGGAATGGTCTTGTGGATTGTCCCCTTACAGGAGATCTGTGAATCAAGACCCAGAAAGAGTTGTTAAGTGGTAAAGGTGAAGTTGATGGAAATATACAAGTCACTAGCCACAAGTGCTAGCGTTAATAAAGGCATGACTAGGGCACCTGTATGGTACTTAACAAAGGCAAAACTAGGGTGCTTGTATGGTGCTTAATGGAGGCAACAAGTGTTAAGATTAACAATACCATTAAGCTTAGAGCCAAGCGAGAGGAGACTGGACTGGGTAAACCTAAATCAGCCAGTAGCAAAGCAAAAGCAAGAAGAGATCTGAAGCATGGTCTGAAATGGAGACTTGGGGACTAGACTCTGGTACGATTTGATGATGATTAGCTACTGACAGGGCAGTATTTATAGGTACATAAGGTAGCAAAAGGGGAAACCGGTAAGAGATAGTAAGCATAGCAGTTGCATGTGATAGTGCATGACAGAGGCTGCTATTGAATAGGAAAATTGTAAGTAATATGAGAAAATTGTAAGTGAAAAAAAGAGAAGGAAAATAAATTTACGATCAGTGGGCCATTGGTGGGACAGTTACAATTGATTGTCAGCTGCTGAACAGGGGCTGTAGAGGGGCTGGATTGTCCAAGGTTGGCTCAGTTGTTAAGACAATTGTTGGTAATGGTTGGTGTCATTGGGGGTCAGTCGGTAGCAGTCATGTGTCTGTGTCACGTGCTTTGTTTGATTTATTGTTGTTAGGCAGCCAGTGCTGACTGGGTTGTATCATCTCCCCTTGACTACTGTTCCCAGTCAAAAGAAAATCCTCACAGTCTTGTGATCGTTGATTGTGGTCCATGCAGGGGGTCTTAGTCTATGCGCCATACCAAAAACTACAGAAGAATCCCAGCAACTTTCTGGACTTCATTATCTCAGCACTTCTAAAATGTCAACTCTCACTTTCTTTGGCTATGCTGCTACTTTTGTGCACTTGGTGGCAGTGCAAGACTTTTTGGAGAAGGCACCAAAAGTTTTGGCAATGAGGTGTGCTCTGCTCCTGACAAATCCTCAGGCAGTGGCTACATCAATCTTGTTGACATACCTGCACTGGTTTGAATCGGCCAGCAGGAGTAGTGTGGCATGGCCCAAACAGGTGGTGGTGGATGAAGAATGTCGGGCGCTGTATGCCCAGTACTGAGAGGAGGCCTGGATGAGGCCATTTGATAAACATTTTGTAAGTGTTTCATTTGTTAACGGTCCTTTGGTATGCTAATAGCTGTGTTAAGGGGGCTATGCCTGCAGGCAAGATGGAGGTTGAGGACTTGACAGAGGCACTGATGACAGTAAGCACTAATGGTATTGCTAGGAACTTAGCAATGTCATTAAGGTGATCCCTAGCTCTTCACAGAACTCTCTTTTGACAAGCAATTTTTCTTTCAGCATCCACCCACCTTGGCATCAGCTGATACAAGGACAAGGGAGGACTGCAGGAAGGGTTCTAGTCAGCAGGGAGGTGCTGCCAGTAGCGCTGGAGGGAAGTCGCCCACACTACCACAAACTTCCAAGACTCCAAAACATAGGGCTGAGATGGAGACAAGAATGATGACAATTATGAAAGTAAGCTTTAACTGTTGCTTCTTGGTTAATGGCCGAATTTTAATGAGGAGTGTTAGCAGAAGTCACAGAAAGGCAAGGAGAGGGCGGTAGAGGGCAAAGAGGATGATAAGGAACTGGTAAGAAATTCTTCGGTATTGTAATAGTTGAGGCTAACAATTTGTTCAGACTCTATCAAAGAAGGAAAAGGAGAAGAGAAGGGCTAAGATGCCTAGCGATGTTGAAGATGACAAGGTAAGTTTCTTCTGATTTTTAACAGCTTTGTTAGTGTAACGGTTCTTCTTTGCAGTTTGTGCCCCTCACATTGTTTAACAACCAGGAGCTGAAGAAGCTGTTGAGGAAGCATCTTCCTTCAACAGTGCTAGATACGGGTGCTAACGTGGGTGAACAAGTTGGGAGGAAGGAGAGGAAGCTAGTAGTGCCAACCACTAGGGTGGCCTTCCATGGAAGAGTTGGCATGGTAAGTAGTAACCATATTTTCAAAACAGAATTGTCTGCTAAAGTTAGCGGCAGTGTGATGGCTGCTGGGCCATTAATGACCCAGAGGGGTGTTGGTACCCCACCAGTACTTTCCCTTGTTACTGCTGCAACAAGGCAAGCAAAGGGTGTTCTGCCCATGAGCAGTCATCATGGGGCTAGCATAGGGGCCACAAAGGGAAGAAGGTGGAGGATGCCACTTTAGTGAAAGTGGCAAGGAAGTACTTGGAGGGACAGCAGGAGATAGCAGCAGGTGGCGGGACACCTGCCATTAAGAAGGCAACACTCCTCCTGCCAACAAGGCAGGAGGGAACGGTAGCAGAGGAGATGGACAAGAGAAAGGGGGTGGTAAGGAGTTGGTTGATAGTGGATTCAAGCAAGGAGGAGATACCAACACCCATTAAGGGGTCTAAACAGCGCTGGGTGGAGTCTGACAAGGAGGATCCGTCTGAGGGAGCTCGAGAGGCAACTCTTCCAGAGGAGAGGACAGCAGTGGCAAAGGCCATTGAGAGGAGCCTGGGTGGCGAGGAGGTGCCAGAGGAAACAGGGCCAGTAGCGGGACCAAGTGGGAGCTAGTAAGTGACTGGTCTGATTGACTTGAAGTCCCAACTAAACAGTCATTTTTGTAACTGTCAGGGCCATTAGAGACTGAGACTCCAGAGGTCGAGATGATAGATCGAATGGGCAGGGAAGCAATAAGGAAGTTGGTAAGTGGTTTTCCTTTTCTTTAACAGCGGACTGCTAGCACTAACGGCTTGCTTTAGCCATCTGATTTTGAGACTCCTCCTCAACTGTCATGACCCTGCCATCTCCAGACCCTCATATGCTGCTCTGACCCCAGCACACACCTTCCCTGCACTTTCCACACACCTCCAGGGCCATCAACGACCTCATAATGCTGCATCGGCAACACCCACGGCCATCTCCAGACAGACTCTCGGACATTACCAGACCTCAGCATCTCGGCCAACACGTCACCTTGAGGCTTCCCTGTCACCAGATACATCTGAATCCCCGGCACCCCAGCCATCACATAACATTCCACAACATTCCTTTCCATTCAATCCTTGAGCAGTATTGGTTGAGGGCAGTGAAGATTGACTGGTTGATGGGGAGGGAGATGGCAGCTGCAGAGAACAATTTGCAAGTGGTGCAGGCTTGGTTTAGTTTGCTGGTGCAGGCATGGGGCACCTTATTATGGTATTAGGACAACTGCAACACCTTTATCGTGTGGCAGTCCAAGATGGGGGTGACAGAGGAGTATTGGGGGGAGTCAAGTGATCCATCAATCCCAACCAATGATGACTTCACCTCCTCCAGCTCCTAAAAATACCTTTATCTATTAGTTTCTCTTTGAATATGAGTCACAGACCAACCCCTTTAAGGAGTGTTATATTATGTGTCTTAGATGAAGTCCATTTCTACCAGTAAGATAACGGTCCAAGGAAAGTAAACAAGCAATCAAATGGGAAGACAAAGTGAATAAACAAAACAAAAGAAATTTACAAAGGAAGTAAACACTCAGTAGATCATCATGGCACTTGTGCAAGGTCACTTAACAACTGCGTCTTAACAAAAGGTGGGTGAGGAATAGTGGTGAAGACTCAGGAAAAGATGAAGGCCTTTATGATAAACGGTCAGTGGAAGCATAGGTAGAATGTCTGTGGCATCAAGAAAGAATGTAAGTAAAAAGGCAAAGATATAAACAAATGGAAAAAAAGGGGCTCATCAAAAGCCGTTAATGTTTTTGGGGTTTTAACAATGAGTGGGGATGGTGGGTAACTGAGTAGATTGTGTAAATGGTGTCTTCTAGTCTTCTTCAGATGTGCTGTCTGGTTCTTTGTGATCATTGGGGATGTCTTCATTGTCTAGTAAGTTGGTTTCTTCTAACATCCTTAAACGGTCAGTGTCAATATCAAAAGCGTTGGTAGGGATAGGAATATGTTTGTGAGCGAGGTAAGGGACTAAACAAAAGGCAGCTACTAGTTGATGGAGTACAGATCCATCTAATTTGCAGAGAATGTAAGCACTTCCTCAGTTACATGAGATTACCACTAGCAGTCCTAGATATTGAGGTTGCATTTTCTTGTTGTGGATGACTTCTATTTGGGTGTTCCTCATCAATACTAGGTTTCCAACGTCTTTGGATGATATACTTGAACTTGTTAGAGGGTGGCATGAACATTGTGTCAATATAGATCTTTGCTGAAGAGAGTGGTGGGAGTAGCAATGGTAGGCAGTATGAGGACTTTGGTCATTTGGTGAACTTGGCAGGTGTGGCATGAATGAATGTACCAAACAATATTGACTGCTACCTGAGGCCACCAAAAGCATTCCAACAAGGCAGCTCTTGTAGCAAACAGACCACAATGTCCAAGATCATCATCATAGTGCATAGGATGCAAAGTCAAGAGTCAGTCAGTATGAAGAGCTTGTGTCCACCATTACAGTTGTGTTGCCAGAGTTTACTGTTAGCAAGAAAGAAGCCACTAGCATAGTGAAGGAAGGTGGCAAGGGCTTTGTTGTTAAGATCTGGTGGTCATTCAAAGTTGGTAAGCCATTGCTTAACAAGTTGGATTCTTTTGTCACCAGCAAGGGCTTCAGGGGAACAAAGGACATTCTCATAGGAAAGGAGGTCGGTAATTGCTGGAGTCAAGACTTTGGTAAGGGGAACAGTGTTATTAACAAATGTCAATAGGGTTGGGAGGTAATAGGTGGATGGGGGTAAATAAGGGGCAGTAGGCATGGAGTGAGCGAGGGTGGTTGGTAACTGAATGTGATGCATGAATCCATGCATACAATTGATCCAGTCTTCAAAGATTTTGTTGTTGGTATCATCTGGAGGAGGGTCAGTAGGCTGTAACAGTTGTTGTGAAAGTCCATTGGGTCCATGGAAAGTTCCTTTAACATGCACAAGTTTGGAGTGAAACATAAGAATGCCCATGATTCAGCAGTTCATACTAGTGGATGGCTGTATGTTGGGGTTCTGTAGCATACCTTTGATGTAGCATGCATTAACTTTGATAATAAGGTTCCTAATGCCTAGGAGGTACATGCATAGCACCTGCAAGGCCCAATACAAACCATAAAGCTCTAGCTTGGGCTGACTGAAGCAAGCTTCTCATTTGTTAAGGGTGATGGAACCAAAACAGTTATAGCAATGTTGCTTGCAATTGTCAGTTGTGCACTGACAAAGATAGAAACTGACCGCAATATAGGAGGTGTTGACTGCTAAGATAACAGGATCATTGGATTTGTAGCTGATAGGGACAAGGGGTTTAGCGTTGTGCAAGGCTTTAACAAGGTCTTTCTGGGCATTAATCTGATTGGGGCCAAACTTAAAGGGGACTCTAGTGCAGGTGAGCTTTGTTAGGTGATGAGCGCAATGGGCAAAGTTCTTAACAAACATTTGGAGGATGCCAACAGTGCCTAGGAAGGCATAGACTTTGGTTAACAACTGGCAAGGGCCTCAACAGTCCAATAACACTAAATGGTTTTTGTCAGGAACATGACCATTAGAAGTACAAATGTGGCCAAGAATCTTGAAGGTGGGTGTGCAGAGAACTAGTTTGTGACTGGAGAAGGTATTGCCACAATACTTCATCCACTGAAGAACACAGTTCAGGAGCTCAAAGAACTCCCAAAGCATAAAACAAATGTTGGAGTTGTCAGGATGCTTAGCGGGTGCGCCATTAACAATATTCTAGTCTTTTGGGCCTTTAATGCCCATGTTGTCAATGAAGCTGAGGGCATTATGGAGGATCTTGGGCTGGAGGATGTAAGTGACGTTGTTGTAGAAGATGGGCACTGCATTGGTCCATCCCATTGGTAGCATTACTAAATGGAGGGTGCCAAATAGTGTCTGGAAAGTCATTAAGTCACAGGAAGCAGTGTCAATAACATGCTTGTCATAGCCAACATAAAGGTCAAGAGTGGTGCCACAAATGCAGCCAGCAAAGGATTTTGGCAATGTGGTCAGGAAAAGGGGGAACTTCAGAGTGATGTATGGTGACTTGATTTAATGGTTTGAGGTTGTGGACTAGGCAAAGTTTACCATTTTTCTTCAAGACACAAAACCAGTGGGACCAGTAAGCAAGTTTGAGGACTCATAAATGCCAGTTTGGATCTTGCTATGGATGATTTTGCAGATTTCTTTTTTGAGACCTGGTGGGATTGGTTGATTATGCTGAACCCAGGGGATGTGAGGGATTGTTGGTATGCAAGCTGGAGGAAAGAAGATGAGCTGTAGGCTACCTCTTTCAGAGTCTTCCCAAGCAAAGGCATTTTGTTGCTTAGTGACAAGGTCCATGAGTATGTCAAGCTCATCTTGAGTAAGAACTTAACAAATGTTGCTTTGCAGTTGTCAGTAAAACAAGATGTCGATATAAGGGGAGGGGGATTAGGGTCAAGCTTAGGTATGTTTGCTAAGGAGTTGCCAAGGATGTGTCATTCAATTCAAAAGTCTTCACTAACCTGGCTAGCAACGGGCTTCATCTTCATAGTGACTGGCTTATACTTCTTCTTGACTTGGACACCTTTGCATTTTGGCTTGGTAGTGGCATAAACGGCTGGAAAAGGGACATTAACATAAATGGGGGCTGAGGGGGTATCAAGTATTCTGGATGCTTGGCCAAGAATTGAGGGGTAGAAAAGACTAGTGGAAACAAAATAAGAGCATGGCAGGATAATGGACTCAGTAAGGTCACTAGCAGTTGCATATGAATAGGCAAGAGAGAGATTGTCAGTAAATGTTTTTGAGTTTTCTAATATTTTGGGATTGAGTGGGGTATACAATTACACTTTAACGGAGTGCTTTTGGTGGTCATATTCGAGAACGATAATACAACCTGGTCAGTGCTGGCTACCCAACACCGACAAAGTCGAACCAAGCACGTGACCTCAGCACGTGACCACTACCGACCGACTATTAATGATATCAACCATTACCGACAATTGTAAGGGGATGCTCACGATGCGGGACAATTCCCACAAGACAAGGTCACTCGAGGGTGAGACAAGCGGGAAGCGGCGGCAAGCTAGCGATGAGGCAGGCAAGAGGCGGTGACGGGCGAGTGAAGCGCAAGGAGCGAGATGAGCCTGGGGAATATGTCGCTAAAGGAGCTTACAGTTGGTTTATGGATAGACCGGTGAAACACTGCTATTGTTCAGTCTGAGGATATTCTATCCTGCAGACCGGCTTATATACTACATTGGTGGCTATGCTATGACTAATACTATATGTAATAAGCAGGTCCTGGTATGCTAAGCTGACATGACAAACAATACATCAAAGGAAAATAGAAGTCCAATGACTCAGCCTTGGCAACTAATGAGTAGAGGCCAGGCCCCGGCGGTCAGTAAGCAATACTAGAATGATGTAAAACCTATGACTAAGCTGGAACTAGGGTTGGAGACCTCAAAAGAGATCATCCCCTTACATCACCCCCCCCTCAAGGTTTGTCACCTCGACGAACAGTGTTCAACGTCCACGATAAGGACATGATCAACGAGCAGTTTCTCTAGGAGCACCGCAGGCCGCGGCCGTTTGCTGGGCATGATGCCCGAATGCGTAGTTGATTATCATGGGTGACCCATCAGGGGCCAGAATAGGTTGGGTCAGAGAGGTGGTATCCATCGTGAAATTGGCAGACGTTGGCGGCACAACCGACATAGGAGTCTGCGGAGTGGAGGCAGCGGAGGTCCTGGTAGCGGGAGTAGGAACCGGAGCTGGTGCCAGATCAGAATCCGAAGGAAACACTGGCATAGGCGGCCGAGGTTGAGGGGGCTGCCGAGGTTGGGTAGGGAGACGAGGGGTGGACATTTCAGGATTCCGTGATGGAGCCGGCGCAGCAACAGCTGGCGCAGCGTTGCCTGAGCGCTGCTTCTGAGGTATGCGCACACGCCGCTTGGCGATGCACTTTTCAAGAACCATGAGGGCCTCACCAATCTGCTGGTTGGTGCCCCTGAGAGTGACGAACCGGCGACCACTAGGCCCAGTCTGACCAACCGCAAAGGCAGCCAGCCAAGTGCCAGAGATGTTGTGGGCTTGTTTAAGGCCCCACCCCTGATGACCCACAACGTGCGCAACCAAAGAGTCGGGAAGCTCCAGCGCGCATTCGTAACGAGAGGTCTTTCCATCTGTAGGGGTAAATCCCGAGCTAGGGGGATGGCCAAGGGAGCATTAGAGGTAGGGCACGCTACCTGTCGAGGAATGCGAGAGGGGGGCATGGTAGAGGGTTTTTTTGACGAGGGAGAGTGAGAGGATTTCAAAGTGGAGGCACCCATACTTTGCTGGGGAGCAGTTCGGGCACTGGCAACAACATATCCAGACTCTAGTGCCATGAGTCTGGCAGACATGGCAGAGAGTGCGAGCTGTATCTGCTGCATAGTGGATACCCAGTCGGCGGTCCAGTGGGGCATCGGTCCAGGGGCCATGTTAATAGCCGGTGTAGACGAGGCCGAACCAGAAGGCAAATCAGAGGTGGCGGACATAGGGGTACTCATCAGAGGATAGGGAGCGGTCAATGAACTAAGAGTAGGTAGGGGGTAGGGTGTGCTGTGGACTAGGGAGGTGGGCAGCTAGGAGACTGAACAACCTGTAAGGGGATGCTCACGATGCGGGACAATTCCCACAAGATGAGGTCACTCGAGGGTGAGACAAGCAGGAAGCAGCGGCAAGCTAGCGATGAGGCAGGCAAGAGGCAGCGACGGGCAAGTGAAGTGCAAGGAGTGAGACGAGCCCGGGGAATGCGTCGCTAAGGGGGCTTACAGTTGGTTTATGGACAGACCGGTGAAACACTGCTATTGTTCGGTCTGAGGATATTCTATCCTGCAGACCGGCTTATATACTACATTGGTGGCTATGCTATGACTAATACTATATGTAATAAGCGAGCCCCGGTATGCTAAGCTGACATGACAAACAATACATCAAAGGGAAATAGAAGTCCGATGACTCAGCCTTGGCAACTAATGATGATGGAAGTGGAGTAGGGGCCAGGCCCCGGCGGTCAGTAAGCAATACTAGAATGATGTAAAACCTATGACTAAGCCAGAACTAGGGTCGGAGACCTTGGAAGAGATCATCCCCTTACAACAATCGCCTTAACAACCAGGCCGACCTTGGACAATCCAGCCCTCTCTATGGCCCCTGACCGGTGGCCAACAATCGATCGTAACCGCGTTACCAATGACCCAACAATCATAAAATTATTTTCACTTACAATTTTTCTTATTTGATCTACTTACAATTTTCTCATATTACTTACAATTTTCCTATTCAATAGCGGCCTCCGACATGCGCTATCACATGCGACCGCTACGCTTACTATCTCTTACTGGTTTCCCCCTTTTATCAACCTACCTACCTATAAATACTGCCCTGTCAGTAGCTAAACATCATCGAATCGTACCAGAGTCTAGTCCCTGTTTCAGACTACACTTAAGATCTCGTTCACGCTCTTGCTTCCTTAATGGCTGATTTGGGTTTACCCAGTCCAGTCTCCTTCAGTTTCTGCACTCAGCTTAATGGTATCGTTAAACTTAGCCCTCGTCGTCTTTGTACATGCCATATGGGCACCCTCGCTTTGCCTTCGTCAAGCACCATATGGGTGCCCTTGTCTTGCCTTCGTTAACGCTAGCACTTACGGCTAGCGACTTGTATATTTCCATTAACTCCTCTTAAATCCCTTAACGACCTTCTGGGTCTTTACAGATCTCTCAATCCGCTGTGATTCGGTAGCGACACTAACGGCTACACCATTATCTCTTACCGCTCTCTTCCTCTTCCTTACCGACTCCGACCTCACAACTCCTTACCGAGTTTCTGGGACTTTGCTTGACTCCTCTCACACACATGTAACACTATCACTTGCTAGCTATCTCTATCTAGTTGGTCTTGTTGGTTGTTTCCTGCATGGCAGCTAGGCGGCAAGTCAGCGCATCATTTTGGAGCCCACCGTGAGGGGTTCTATAGCAAAATTCCACCGGAAACTCGCCTCCAGGCTAAAAACCACTTACGTCTCGTTACTGAAGCTTCACTCCCTGTTATCCCTTTTGACATTCCCCCTCCTTTGCCGTTAACACCCCTAACAACACCCACCTCATAACCTTGAAGAGGAACTTGCTACTGCTAGGGAACTTCTCGAAGTTAACGAACTCCTAGAGAACTTCCCAGGCCATCACATCGACAACTTCCTTGACGCACCGCTACCGCCATTATTCCCAGACCCCTATTCCCCAGTTCAACCCACTACATCTTTACTAACACCCATTAACCCTAACATCATGGGTGACGCCCACCTTTCCCATCATATGCCACCCTGCAACGACTCTACTGCACCCAAGTGGGATGAGAGTTGCCCTCGAGAGCTTGCCCAGTACTTCTGCGAGCTCGAATATCTCTTAGTGGACTGCGCCGTTAACGACAATAATCAGAAAAAGGAATACGCCGCTCGGTACGTATCATATGATACTGCGGAGACCTGGCTTGGCTTGCCAGAGTTTAGCAACCATACCTATGCCGAGTGGAAGATAGCGGTCTTTCATTTATATTCTGGCGCTGAGGAATCTGTTAGAAATGGAAAAGTGACCATACCAGGAATTGAACCTAGGACCTCTTGGGTATGCACCACATATTATGCTCTAACCACTGAGCTATATGGTCTGGTTACACAAGGAGCTAGTAGGTTACATATAAGTACCTTCTAGGCATGAGATGGTTACTACTACTGCCACTAGGGTTCACTGCAGGAACTGGAACACAGGACAGTTAACTCAGAGCTCTAAGCTGTCAGATGACTTGACCTGTCATCATCTAACACATCCCCCTGACATGGCAAGTCATATGACTTATTACTCACAATTCCATTAAGTAAGCAGGCTGACTTAAGCACAAGGAAGTACTGAGGCCCATAACCTGTTAGAAATGGAAAAGTGACCATATCAGGAATTGAACCTAGGACCTCTTGGGTATGCACCCCATATTATGCTCTAACCACTGAGCTATATGGTCTGGTTACACAAGGAGCTAGTAGGTTACATATAAGTACCTTCTAGGCATGAGATGGTTACTACTACTGCCACTAGGGTTCACTGCAGGAACTGGAACACAGGACAGTTTTGTGTAGTTAACTCAGAGCTCTAAGCTGTCAGATGACTTGACCTGTCATCATCTAACAGAATCTGCCCATTACACTCTTCAGGATCTCGAGCGACTCGTAAACCAGACTTTCTCGGCTGGCATTACTACTCTTGGACATTTCTCGGATTACTATAGGGACTTCCAGCATCTGGCGCATTGGCTTGTGACTAAAGGCAAGATCTACCGAAATGAGGAGCACCGTTTATTCCAGCAAGGCATCCCGACTTCATTATGGTCCAAACTCGTCTGTCGTTTAGAAATCACCTTTCTCGATCATCACCTGGAGGACTCCTATGAGGTAGATCAAGTCTTTGAAGCTGCCAAATGGGTTCTGAAGGGTACCGACACCGCTATGACTTCGAAAAAGCCAATGACCGCTAACACTAAGACCCCCACCATTAACACTGCCGTCCCCGTACCAACCACCATCATTAAAAAGGAACCTCTCGACATTGCTGCTGCCGCTATCGTTAACGCTCTGGCACGCATGGAGGAAAAGATGGCTGCATTGACTGCTGGTAACACCTCTCAGTCCCATGTCTCTCGACCTCCTAGCGACAGCTGCCACTTCTGCAGTGAAACCGGTCACACAATGGTACGAGGCAATTGCATTAAGCTGGAAAGCTTCATCAGTCAAGGCAAGATCCGTCGAAACCATGAAGGCAAGGTTGTCTTACCGTCTGGCACTATGATCCCCAATTACATTGGCAAACGGCTCTATATGGAACGCATCGACAAATGGCACAGGCTTAATCCCAACCAGATTCTTACTGGCCGCCTTTCTGCTAACACTAACCCTGATGCAGAACAGCTCCAAGGCATGTCCCAGACGTTTATCCATGAAGTCTTGCAACCGGAAACCGTTAGCCCAGGAATGTTATCCAGGGAAGAACGTGTCGCTGCCTTAGAACAGGAACTTTATGCTCTACGCCACCCAGCAGAAGTCTTTGATGGTATTGAGATCCCCCACACTAAGGGATATCGACCGGTACCTCCTAAAACCGCTAACGACTCAGCCGCTACCAGTTCCCCTGCTGCTAACAAGCGATCTGTCCCTGCCCCTGCTCCTGCCACTAATGAACGTCCTGCCTCCACCTCTGCTACCGGTACCGCTAAAGCCCCTGAGCTGCCAGTTGTTAACCATGTCCTCACGGTCAATCCCCCAGTTCACCCTTATTCTGGTATCTCGTCTTGCTATCAGCCTCTGACCAATTGAAACTTTGGTGCTCTGGACAAACGCCCTGACGCTGCTTACCGGAGTACAGCCCCCATCTACGATATCGAACAGTCCAAACAGGTATTTGACCGGGGTACTCCAGATCAAGCTTACCGTTTCTGTTGGCAAACTCTGCTTCCTCTCTAACAACATCCGGAACCAGTTCAGAAATGCAGTTATGCCTAAATGAACCACGCCTCCCAACGTCACTGCTTTCCAAGAGTCTACCAATATCCTTGACGATGCTCTGCCTTCATTTTCCCTTAACGACACTCCTGCTACCAACCCTCCGCTTACCGATGCCGCTAGAGCCCAAGTCACTTTGATAGACCTGGTGGAAGCATACATCAAGTCGCTACCGCCTGGTGAGGAGCCGGTTACGTTAACAGTCGCTCAGGAATCTCAGGCAATTTGGTCTATCATGCTCTTGGTTGATCATCACAAGGAAATTGAATGTATAGCGGATAGCGGCTCCCAGATCATCTCTATGTCTGCTGAAGTCGCTAACTATCTCGGCGTATGCTACAACCCCAGCACCATTCTGAACATGCAGAGTGCTAACGGTACAATGGACAAATCCCTTGGTCTAGCTTGTAATGTCCCTTGCACTGTTGGCGGTATCACCCTGTACCTTCAGATCCATGTCCTATGCTCTCCCGCTTATGATATCCTGCTTGGTCGCTCCTTCGATGTTCTTACCAAGAGTACCGTCAACACCCTTAGCAAAACAGAGACTACAATAACAATAACGGACCCCAATACTGGACTTCATCACACTATCCCTACGTTTCCCCGCAGTCAGTACAAGCAACAGAAGGTTCAGCCCAAGTATAGTGCCGGACCGCCCCATTGCTTTCGGCACCACTCTCACGGTTAACGACTCTGAGGAAGACTTAGCGGTCATCCTCAACTACGACCGCCAAAAGCACTCCATTATAGTGCAATCACATACCCCGCTCGATCCCAAAATATTAGAAAACCCAAAAACAGTTACCGACAATCTATCTCTTGCTTATTTATATGTGACCGCTAGTGACCTTACCGAGACCGTTATCCTTCCATGCTCTTATTTCGTTTCCACTAGTCTCTCCGATCCCTCAATTCTTGGTCAAGCATCTGGGATGCTCGATACCCTCTCAGCCCCCATTTATGTTAGCATCCCCTTCTCAGCCGTTTACGCCTCTGCCGAGCCAAAATGCGAAGGAGTCCAAGTCAAGAAGTATAAGCCAGTCACTTTGAAGACCAAGCCCGTCGCTAGCCAGGTTAGCGAAGACTTTTGAATTGAACAACATATCCTTGGCAACCCCTTAGCAAACATACCCAAACTCGATCCTAATCCCCTTCCCTTCTTACCGACTCCTCATTTTACCAAAGACTGCAAAGCGACTTTTGTTAAGGAACACAATACCGGCTTTTTTACCCAAGATGAGCTTAATGTACTTGTGGACCTTGTCGCTAAGCAACAAAATGCATTTGCTTGGGAAGACTCCAAAAGAGGCAGCCTACGACCCGACTTCTTCCCTCCCATTCACATACCAACCATCCCTCACGTCCCTTAGGTTCAGCATAACCAACCAATACCGCCAGGCCTCGAAAAGGAGATCTGCGAGATCATACATAGCAAGATCCAAGCAGGCATTTACGAACCCTTGAACTCCGCTTACCGGTCCCGCTGGTTTTGCATCTTGAAGAAAAACGATAAACTTTGCCTTGTCCACAGCTTTGAGCCGTTAAACCAAGTCACGATCCACCATTCTGGAGTTCCCCCTTTCCCCGACCATGTTGCCAAATCCTTCGCTGGCCGCATTTGCGGCACTACCCTTGACTTCTACGTTGGCTACGATGAATGCCTTATCGATCCCGCTTCTTGCGACTTAACAACATTCCAGACACTGTTTGGCGCCCTCTGTTTAGTAACACTCCTGATGGGATGGACTAATGCCGTACCCATCTTCCACAATGATGTCACCCACATCCTCCAGCCCAAGATCCCCCATAACACTCTCAGCTTCATCGACGACGTTGGCGTTAAAGGCCTGAAAGACTGGAAACTCATTAATGGCACACCCGCTAAGCATCCCGACAACCCCCACATTTGTCTAGCACTATGGGAGTTCTTTGAGCTCCTGAACGCGGATGAAGTACTGCGGTGGTACTTTCTCTAGTCATAAGCTAGTCCTTTGCATGCCAACCTTCAAGATCCTTGGCCACGTTTGTACTCCTAATGGCCGAGTCCCTGACAAAAACCATTTAGCATTATTGGACCGCTGGGGCCCTTGCCAGTTGTTAACCGAAGTCCGTGCCTTCCTAGGTACCGTCAGAGTCCTCTGGATGTTCATTAAGAACTTTGCCCATTGTGCTCATCACCTAACAAAGCTCACCCGTACTGGAGTTCCCTTCAAATTTGGACCCGATCAGCTTAACGCCCAGAAAGACCTCATCAAGGCCTTGCACGATGCTAAACCCCTTGTCCCTATTGACTACAAATCTGACAATCCCATTATCTTAGTGGTCGACACTTCCTACATAGCAGTCGGTTTCTACCTTTGCCAGTGTACTACTGACAATCGCAAGCAACGCCGCTATAACCGCTTTGGCTCCATCACTCTTAACAAACGCAAAGCTTGCTTCAGTCAGCCCAAGCTCAAGCTTTACGGTTTGTACTGAGCCTTGCAGGCGCTACACATGTACCTCCTAGGCATTAGGAACCTTATTGTCGAAGTTGACGCTCGCTACATCAAAGGTATGCTGCAGAACCCTGACATTCAGCCCTCTGCTAGCATGAACCACTGGATCATGGCCATCCTCATGTTCCACTTCGAGCTTGTACACATTAAAGGAACCTTCCATGGACCTGATGGACTTTTGCAACGACCATTACAGCCTACCGACCCTCCCCCAGACGATACTGAGAACAACATCTTCAAAGATTGGGTCAATTGTATGCACGGATTCATGCACCAAGTTCAGTTACCGACCGCTCTCACCCACTCAGCTTCTACCGCCCCTTGTTTACCCCCACTCACCCATTACCGTCCAACTCTAGCGACATTTGTTAATGACACCATCCCCCTTACTGAAGTCTCAATTCCACCCGCTACCAACCCCCTTTCCTATGACAACGGACAAAAGAGTTCAACTCGTTAAGCAGTGGCTTGCCAACTTCAAGCGACCGCCAGGCCTTAACAACAAGGCCCTCGCTACATTCCTTCGCTACGCTAGCAGTTTCTTCCTTGCTAACAGCAAGCTTTGGCAGCACAGTCGTAATGGTGAGCACAAGCTCTTCATACCGACCAACTTGCAACTTCACATTCTACATGCTATGCATGACAACCTTGGACATCGCGGTCTGTTCGCTATGAGAGCCGCCCTGCTGGAGCGCTTTTGGTGGCCACAGGTAGCGGCCGATATTGTTTGGTACATCTGCTCGTGCCACATTTGCCAAGTCCACCAAACGACCAAAGTCCTCATACCACCTACCATCGCTACCCCCGCCGCCCTATTCAGCAAAATCTATATCGACACCATGTTCATGCCGCCTTCGAACAAGTTCAAGTATATCATCCAAGAATGCTGTTCGTTAATCCACTACCCCAAATTCCACATGCTCGTTCGCAAAAATACCGACGCTATCGCTAAGTGGCTCTTCAAAGACATCATCTGCCACTGGGGCGCCCTTAACAAAATCATTACCGATAATGGCCCTCCCATCATCAAAGCTGTTGCTTACCTTGCCAAGAAGTATTACATCAACCACATTTGCATATCTGGCTACAAAAAACGCGCTAACGGTATTGCCGAACGACCTCACTTCGACGTTAGACAAGCCCTCTTCAAAGCCATTAACGGAGACCAGTCCAAGTGGAGCTCAGCCACTTACTCTGTCTTCTGGTCAGAACATGTTACCGTCCGCCGCCGCATGGGTTGCTCCCCTTACTACGCTGCTACCGGTACCCATCCTCTCTTCCCTGCCAACATCGTAGAAGCGACCTACCTCCAGCCACCTCTTGATTCCTTGTTAACAACTACCGACCTCATCGCTCGACGCGCTATTGACCTCCAACACAGACAAGCCGACCTCAACCGTTTACACGACATTGTCCTTACCGCTCGCCAGTTAGCTGCTATTTGTTTTGAACAAGAACATGCCGCTACAATACAAGACTACGACTTCAAGCAAGGAGACCTAGTACTAATGAGGAATATGCACATTGAAGTCACCCATAACAAGAAGATGTGACCTCGATACTTAGGACCGCTAGTGGTAATCTCATGTAACCATGGAGGCACTTACATTCTCTGCAAACTAGATGGATCCGTACTCCACTGACCGGTAGCTGCTTTTTGCCTAGTCCCCTATTTTGCCTGTGAACACATCCCTCTCCCTACTGACACCTTCGACATTGATACCGACTGTTTGAGAATGTTAGAAGAAACCGACCTACTCGACGATGAAGAACCCATTAATCCCGACAACTCATTGGACAATACTGTTGAAGAAAACTAGAGAACACCGTCTCCACCTATCTACCCCACTCACCGTTAAAATCCCAAAAAACCTTAACGGCTCTCAATAAGCCTTTATTTCTATTGTTTCGTTTCCCTTTTTCATCTTTACTTATTCCATTTCTATTCATCATAGACTTTCTTTCTACATACGCTTGCTGACATACACGCCTACTGTTAAGCCCTCTACTTATTCTTTCTAACTTGTCACCACCGTTCCCTATTTGCCTTTTGTTAAGATGCAGTCATTAAGCGACCTTGCGCAAGCACCATGATGATCTACTGAGCGTTTACCTTTTCAAACCGTTTATTTCTTTTACTTTGACCTTTCATTGTTTGGTCATTCTTTTTCAGACCATTATCTTACCGGTTGGACCAGACTCCAAGAAATTGTTTATTTAAAAAGACCCCTTAAGGGGGTCAGTCTGCAACAAAAATGTGACAAAAAACTAAAATAAAAGTTTTTTTTTAGAAGCTACTGGAGGTGAAGTCGTTGTTGGTCGGGATTGGCGGATCACCTGACTCTCCCCAATACTCCTCCATCACCCCCACCTCTGACTGCCATGCAATAAAGGCGTCACAGTTGTCCTGATACTGTAAAAGGGCGCCCCGCGCCCACGTCAAAAAACTAAATCGGGCTCACGCTGCCCGAAGATCGTTCTCAGCTGCTACCAGCTCCCTCCCCATCAGTCGGCAGATCTCTGCTGCCCTCGACTGGTACCGCTCCAAGTCGCCCCAGGGATCGAAGGGGACTGGGACCAGCAGGTCCTCGCCCAACCATTGGATCTCCTCCTCCTCGACGGTCGGTCGAGAAGGAGTCCCGAAGTCTGATGGCTGAGCAAAGTCATTAATACTAGAGAACCATCGCTAAGGAGAAGTCACTTACCGACTTCCTCATTTTCTCCGGAGCCCCAGTTGCATCACCCATCTCCACCTCAGGCATCTCCGTCTCTACTGGCCTGACAGTAACAGACCAACCGTTAGCGGTAGCTGCGAAGTCTAGCGAGTCAGCCACTTACTGACTGCCGCTCGAACCTGCTACTGGCCCTGTCTCCTCTGGCACTTGGCCACCACCCAGGCTCCTCTCGATTGCCGTCGCCACTGCTGCCCTCTCCATGGGGGGAGTTGCCTCCCGAACTTCCTCAGCCAACCCCTCTCCCTTGTCCAACTCCACCCGACATCGTTTAGAGCCCTTCGCTGGCGTCAGGGCCTCATCATCGCTCAACTCTATCACCAAACAACTTCTTACCGCTCCCTTGCTCTTAGCGGCGCCCTCCGTTACCGCCCCCTCTTGACGCGTGGGCAGACTCAACGTTGTCTTCTTCACCACAATGGCTTTACCAGCCGCGTCGAGCTCCCGCTGCCCCTCCAGATATCTCCTCGCCGCTCGCACCAAGGTGGCCCCCTCCGCCTTCTTCCCCTTGTGACCGCCGCGACGACCTCGTAATGACCACCCCCGCACTGAAAAGCCCTTGCTTACCTTGTTACAGCAGTAACAAGGCAAGTTACCGGTCAGGTACCAACAGCCCTCCGGGTCGTTAAGGGCCCAGCAGCCATTGTACTACCGCAAGAACTGTTAGCCAGTAACCGCCCAGGGATGACAGAGTAATACTTACTGCCCCGACCCACTCTCAGAACGCTGCCCTTGCCGCAGGAGCCACCAGTTTCCTCTCCTTCCTTCACCCGACTAGTTCTCCTGCACCGGCTCCCATGTCCAGCACTGTCAAGGGCAAGCGCCCACGCAGCAACTTCTTCAATTCCCAGTCATTAAACGACTCAGGAACCGCCACCTCCTCCTCGCTCTCATTGTCGCCAACCACCGCCCTCTGCTTGCCCTTGCTCTTCTTCAACAGAGTCTGGACTGACCGTTAGCACTCGACTGTTAACCCGAAGCAAGACCTTACCAGCACCTCATCATCCTCCTTGCCCTCCGCCGCTGCTCGCTTGTTGCCTTTCATTGCCTTCTGCTAATAGAGACCGTTAGCAGCCCCGCGACCATGCCAAAGCCATTAGTCTCTCACCTTTGGGACTGTCATCATTCTTGGCCTCGTACCAGCCCCCTACGTTGGAGTCTTGGGAGTCTGCGGTAACGCTGGCGACTCTGCTCCGGCATTACCGGCCGCTCCTCTTTGCTGACTCAAGCCCTCTCCATGGTCCTCCCTCGTCCTCGTGCCAGTCGACGCCATGGGATCCTTTGGCGGGTGCTGAAAGAAAAACTGCTCGTCAAAAGAAAGTTCTGTAAAAAGCTAGGGTTCACCTTAATGACATTGCTAAGCCCCTAGCGATACCATTAGCGCTTACCGTCATTGGCGCTTCCTCATCCTCGACCTCCATTGCTCCCTCCAGCACCACACCCTTAGCACAACCGTTAGCATCCCAACAAAAGCGTTAACAAGCAAGAAAACTTACAAAGTGTCTATTGAACGGCCTCATCCAGGCCTCATTCTTGTATTGGGCATACAACGCCCAACACTCCTCCCCGACCGCCTCTTGCTCTGTCCACATGACTCCGCTCCCGCCCGCCGACTCAAACCAGTGCAGATAAGTCGACAGAATTGACGTTACCGCCGACTCTGGATTCGTCGCGAGGAGCGCACGCCCCATCCCGAGCACCTTGGGCACCTTCTCAAGAAACTCCTGGGCGGCTGCAAATCGTGCAAAGGTCGTAGCGTATCCGAAGAAGGCGGGTGTCGACATGTTAAAGAGGTGCTGAAATGACAAAGTCCAAAGAGTCACTGGAAATTACTTATGGTTTTACAATATGGCGCACGGACCAAGACCCCCCCGCATGGACCATGATTAACAATCACAGGACTTCGACGATTTTCCTTTGACTGGGGACAGTCAGTTTTTCAGTCAAGGGGAGATGATACGACCCGGTCAGCGCTGGCTGCCCAACACCGACAAGTTGAACCACACACATGACCTCAGCACGTGACCGCTACTGATCAACTGCTAACGACACTGACCGTTACCGACCATTCCCTTAACAACCAAGCCAACCTTCAACAATCCAGCCCTCTCTATGGCCCCCGACCGGTGGCCATTGATCGATCGTAACCACATTACTGATGACCCAACGATCGTAAACTTATTTTCATTTACATTTTTCTCTTACAATTTTCCCTCTCGATCTACTTACAATTTTCTCATATTACTTACAATTTTCCTATTCAATAGTGGCTCCCAACATGCGTTATCACATGCGACCACTATGCTTACTATCTCTTACTGGTTTCCCCTTTTATCGACTTACCTACCTATAAATACTGCCCTGTCAGTAGCTAAACATCATCAAATTGTACCAGAGTCTAGTCCCCGTTTCAGACTACACTTAAGATCTCATTCACGCTCTCGCTTCCTTAATGGCTGATTTGGGTTTACCCAGTCCAGTCTCCTTCGGTTTCTGCGCTCAGCTTAACGGTATCGTTAAACTTAGCACTCATTGTCTTCATCAAGCGCCATACAGGCGCCCTTGGTTTGCCTTTGTTAAGCACCATACAGGTGCCCTCGGTTCGCCTTTGTTAACGCTAGCGCTTACAGCTAGCAACTTGTATATTTCCATTAACTCTTCTTAAATTCCTTAACGACCTTCTGGGTCTTTGCAGATCTCTCAACCCGCTGCAATTCGGTAGCGACACTAACGGCTGCACCATTATCTCTTACCGCTCTTTCACTCTTCCTTACCAACTCCAACCTCACAACTCTCTACCGAGTTTCTGGGACTTTGCTTGACTCCTCTCACACACACGTAACGCTACTACTTGCTAGCTATCCCTATCTAGTTGGTCTTGTTGGTTGTTTCCTGCATGGCAGCTAGGCAGCAAGTCAGCGCATCAACGTCGACAGAATCAATGTTACCGCTGACTCCAGATTTGTCGTGAGGAGTGCGCGCCCCATCCTGAGCACCTTGGGCACCTTCTCAAGAAACTCCTGGGCGGCCGCAAATCGTGCAAAGGTCGTAGCGTATCCAAAGAAGGTGGGTGTCGACATGTTAAAGAGGTGCTGAAATGACAAAGTCCAAAGAGTCACTGGAATTTATTTATGGGTATACGATATGGCACACAGACCAGGACCTCCTGCACGGACCACAATTAATGATCACGAGACTTCAAGGATTTTCCTTTGACTGGGGACAGTCAGTTTTTCAGTCAAGGGGAGATGATACGACCCAGTCAGCGCTGGCTGCCCGACACCGACAAAGTCGAACCAAGCACATGACCTCAGCACGTGACCACTACCGACCGACCGTTAACGATATTGACCGTTACTGACAATTGCCTTAACGACCAGGCCAACCTTGGACAATCCAGCCCTCTCTATGGCCCCTGACCGGCGGCCAACAATCGATCGTAACCGCGTTACTAATGACCCAACAATCATAAAATTATTTTCACTTACAATTTTTCTTATTTGATCTACTTACAATTTTCTCATATTACTTACAATTTTCCTATTCAATAGCGGCCTCCGACATGCACTATCACATGTGACCGCTACGCTTACTATCTCTTACCAGTTTCCTCCTTTTATCGACCTACCTACCTATAAATACTGCCCTGTCAGTAGCTAAACATCATCGAATTGTACCAGAGTCTAGTCCCCATTTCAGACTACACTTAAGATCTCGTTCACGCTCTCGCTTCCTTAATGGCTGATTTGGGTTTACCCAGTCCAGTCTCCTTCGGTTTCTGCGCTCAGCTTAATGGTATCGTTAAACTTAGCCCTCATCGTCTTTGTACGCGCCATACGGGCGCCCTCGCTTCGCCTTTGTCAAGCACCATATGGGTGCCCTTGTCTCGCCTTTGTTAATGCTAGCGCTTATGGCTAGCGACTTGTATATTTCCGTTAACTCCTTTTAAATCCCTTAACGACCTTCTGGGTCTTTACAGATCTCTCAATCCGCTGCGATTTGGTAGCGACACTAACGGCTACACCGTTATCTCTTACTGCTCTCTCCCTCTTCCTTACCGACTCCGACCTCACAACTCCTTACCAAGTTTCTGGGACTTTGCTTGACTCCTCTCACACACACATAACGCTATCACTTGCTAGCTATCCCTATCTAGTTGGTCTTGTTGGTTGTTTCCTGCATGGCAGCTAGGCGGCAAGTCAGCGCATCAACAACCACTAAGTCTTCTTTAGAGTTGTTAACCATGGGGATGGTGGTGGCAAAAGCAACAGGGTGGTCTTCCGCTCTACTTGGGCTGGACCTTCTGCTTCTTGTGCTGTCCACGGGGAAACATAGGGATGGTGCAACAAAGTC
Organism: Termitomyces sp. MG145; assembly: GCA_003313055.1. Classification (NCBI taxonomy): domain Eukaryota; kingdom Fungi; phylum Basidiomycota; class Agaricomycetes; order Agaricales; family Lyophyllaceae; genus Termitomyces; species Termitomyces sp. MG145. The sequence continues at coordinate 32,745 of QGOB01001871.1, forward strand.
TGGTATTGGGGTCCATTATTGTTATCATAGTTTCTGTTTCACTAAGAGTGTCAATAGTACTCTTGGTCAAGACATCAAAGGGGTGACCAAGCAAAATATTGTAAGTGGGGGAGTGGAGGACATAAATCTGAAGGTACAACATGAGACTGCCAATGGTGCAAGGGGACATTACAGTCAATGCTGCCATCCTTTCCTCCATGCATGCTAGGGCATTAATAATAGCAGCTGCAGCAATGTTGAGGAGTTCCTTTTTAATGATAGTAGTCAGTATGAGGGTGACAGTGTTAACAGTGGGGGCTTTAGCATTAGCGGTTGTTGGTTTCTTTGAGGTTGTGGCAGTGTCAGTACCTTTTAAAACCCATTTGGCAGTTTCAAAGACTTAGTCTACCTCATAGGGGTCCTCTGGGTAATGATTGGGAAGGGTGATTTCTAAAACAGTGGACAAGTTTGGACCATAACAAGGTTGGTATGCCTTGCTGGAATAAATGGTGTTCCTTGTTTCTGTAAGGGGACAATCCCCAGGACCATTCCCTCCTCTCTCCTCTCTCCTCTCTCCTTTCCTTTTTCCTCTTCCTTTTCTCTTCTTCTCACCTTTAGATATTCTCTGTACATATTGTGTCCACATTTCTGATCACCTGACATTGTTCTCAAGGTCATCTGATCCCTTCCTGGTCATATGACCCTTTTCTGACCACCTGACTTGCCAGAGTCACCTGATGGACATTACCAATCCATTCTCTGGCAATGTCCGAGTTTTTCATCTTTTATTCCCACACTCCTTTTTCAGTGGCTTATGTGTACTATACAGTTGATTCCCATGCTTCTGGGGCCCCAGAAGCATCTACATCCTGGCATAGGGACTCCTCAGACTTATTTTCTTTGGATATCCCTCTGCCAGGTGAGTAGCTAGCCCTATACACTGTAGCCACTTGCTAATACATCTTTGGATATTCCTCTGCCAGTTGTGTGAGTTCCACAGCTCTCTGAGGTCGCCCTTACATTTTGGTAAATCTTGCCTTTGGCCAGAAGCCAATGTGCCAGGTGCTGGAAGTCCCTGTAGTAGTCCAAGAAGTGTCCAAGAGTAGTGATGCCGGTAAAGAATGTCTGGTTAACAAGTCGCTTAAGGGCCTGGAGAGTGTAATGGGCAGATGTCTCAGCTCCAGGGTATAAACAAAATACTGCTACTTTCCACTTGGCATATGTATGGTCACTAAACTCTGGCAAGCTAAGCCAGGTCTCTGCAGTATCATAAAACACATACCAAGCAGCATATTCCTTTTTCTGGTTATTGTCATTAACAACACAGTCTACTAAGAGATATTTGAGCTTGCAGAAATACTGGGCAAGCTTTCAAGGGCAACTCTTGTCCCATTTAGGTGCAATAGAGTTGTTATGGGGTGGCATGTGGCAGGAAAGACAGGCATCACCCATGGGCAGTAGTGCTAACAGGTGTCGGTAAGGGTGTTGTGGATTGAACTAGGGAATAGGGATTGGGAGTTAATGGTGGTAGCAGTGCATTGAGGAAGTTGTTGATGTGACGGCCTGGGAGTTCTCTAGGAGTTTGTTAATGTCGAGAAGTTCCCTAGCAGTAGCAAGTTCCTCTTTGAGGTTTTGAGGGCAGGGTTGTTAAAGGTGTTAACAGAGACAAAGGGGGAATATCAAAAGGGATAATGAGGAGCAAAGATTCAGTAATAAGACATAAGTGGTTTTTTAGCCTAGAGACAAGTTTCTGGTGGAATTTTGCTATGTATATAATCCCTCGTAGTGGGCTCCAAAATGATGTGCTAACTTGCTGCCTAGCTGCCATGCAGGAAACAACAAACAAGACCAGCCAGATGGGGTAGCTAGCAAGTAGTAGTGTTACATGTGTGTGAGAGGAGTCAAGCAAAGTCCCAGAAACCCTTTAAGATGTGAAGTTGAAGTTGGTAAGGAGGGGGAGTAAACGGTAAGAAGTAATGGTATGGCCATTAGTATTGCTACTGAATTGCAGCAGTGGAGGAGATCTGTGAATCAAGACCCAGAAGGTTGTTAAGTGGTAAAGGTGAAGTTGACAGAAATATACAAGTTGCTAGCTGCAGGTGCTAGCATTAACAAAGGCATGACTAGGGCACCCATATGGTGCTTAACAAAGGCAAAACTAGGGCACCTGTATGGCACTTAACAAAGGCAACAAGTGTGAAGGTTTAATGATACCATTAAGCTTAGAGCTAAGTGAGAGGAGACTGGACTAGGTAAACCCAAATTAGCCAGTAGCAAAGCAAAAGTGAGAAGAGATCTAAAGCGTGGTCTGAAGTGGAGACTAGACTCTGGTATGATTTGATGATGATTACCTACTGACAGAGCAGTATTTATAGGTATGTAAGGTAGCAAAAGGAGAAACCAGTAAGAGATAGTAAGTGTAGTGGTTGCATGTGATAGCACATGATGGAGGCTGCTATTTAATAGGAAAATTGTAGGTAGATTGACTAAGAAAATTGTAAGTAAAAAAAAGAGAAGGAAAATAAATTTATGATTGGTGGGCCATTGGTGAGATGGTTATGATCAATTGTTGGCCACCAAACAGGGGCTGTAGAGGGGCTGGATTGTCCAAGGTCAGCTCAGTCATTAAGACAATTATTGATAATGGTCAGTGTCATCAGAAGTTTGGTCAGTAGTGGTCACATGTCCATGTCATGTGTTTTGTTCAATTTATTGTTGTTGGGCAGCCAGCACTGACTGGGTTGTATCAGCATAAGTGTAAATCTAGGTAAGTAGTCAGTGTGTTGAGTATTGCTAAGTAGGTAACTAATGACGCACCCTCAGTAACATGTATATGCAACTGAGGGTGCTCTATGCATGAGTCTGTTAATATATGTATTTTTCAATACAAAGGAATAGGTGGCCCTCCTTGGCCCTGACATTGTGGCCATGGCATTTCATCACACTGTCACATCCAGCCACTCCTAATATCACATCTGGCCACTCCAACACTCCTCCTTGCCATGGACACAACTAAGTTCTCCTCCTTGCATATGGGTCATGGTGCATTACATTATCTCCAGCATTTTATGTAGTCTGACAAATAGGGCCTTTGGCAGGGCCTTAGTAAACATGTTGGCAACATTGTCTTGAGTGTGGATGTATTTGATGATTATTTCCCCTGTCTGAGCTTGTTTATACTTTATATCAAAGCATTTTACTCTGGAATGTGCTATGGGATCTTCTAAGAGCATGATTGCAGCCTTGTTATCACAGAACAGTGTTGTTGGTTTTGCCATAAAGTCCCACCTTATTGCTTTCATGAGCATCTGGAGCCAAATGCATTCTTGTGTCAATTCATAGGCCAACATGTATTCTGCTTTGCACAATGACATTGCTACTGTTTTCTGCTTTTTTACTGACCATGATATTGCTCCTGATCCTGATGACCATGCATATCTGCTTGTACTCCTCCTTGTATCCAAGCAACTTGCCCAGTCTGCATTGGTGAACTCTCTCAGCACTATGGATGCCCCTCCCAGTTGTAACTTTATATCTTTTGTCCCCTTTAGATATCTCACCAGTCAAATTCCTGCATTCCAATGAGATCTGTCAAAGTTATCAAGGTATTGAGAGTTCTAGCTCCAATCTTACAAAACTTTAATGCTTAGTGCCAGTCCTAACTTCATTTTCCATAGTTCCAGCCCAACCTTGCTTCATGTTTTGGAGTCAGTCTAGTGTTCCCCCAAACCCATGACCACTTCATTTGATGAAGGCTTTGTTTCCCAAACTCAATTCCCAACCTTGCTACATTTGAATAGGATTCTGTTTTTCCAAACTCAATGCCAAGTCCCAGTCTCAACCTTATTACACTCAGTTAGGGCCTCATTTTTGAACCTCAATGCTTTATTTATTCTTTTTAGTGCTTCACTCCCAAGCTCCAACCCTGAGCCTTTGTGCTTAATCCTAGCCTGAACCTCACTATGCTTGGGTTAGGGCTTAGAAACTACACTGCACAGCTGTATAATTCCAGCCCTCAACTTTGCTTGGGTTTAAAATATTTGCCTCCACATCACAAAGCAGCCAACACTTGATCAGCATAATAATTCAGAAGTCTCATAACTTTCAAGCATTTAAACAGCCCCAAAAAATCCTTAAAAATTAGCTACATGATGCTATCAGCATGCTAAAGATATTTCCATTTTATTTTTATTTTTGTCAAGCTTAAATCTAGTAAAAACCACCAACAAAGATGTCACTTCTTTAAAAGGAAATTTTTTGGTCAGCACTAACTAAAATTTGTCAGCATGTGGTTTCTAACTTTTGGTTGCCTGTTGCCATGTTATAATTCTTCTATGCTAATTAAATAATTTTGTTTGAGTGAAATGGAACATAAGTGTGCCAAAGCATTTGAACTATGAATGATATTATTACTGAGGAAACCTTACCTCTCACCAATCCAGATGAACAACACTTATTGATCTTTTGCAGTGGTGCAAGGACAATGAAGATAATTCTGCAATCAAAGCATGTTAAAATTCTATTAATTTCAATCTAAATTTCTTGGCACTGCTTCCTGAAAATGTTGAAATTACAAATACACATCATAGCAAGTTCATTTAATATTAATTAGCATGATTAAGACAACATGTGAATGGTGCAACTTTTTGAAAGTGGAGAAGATCTCTGTTGAAGACAGGCAAGCACAGGGGACTGAATAGTCACTAAAGCTGAAGTCCAGAGTCAGAAACTAGGTGTATTTAGTGTGAGTAAAATACTAACCTGAAGTCCAGAGTCAGAAACTGGGGACTTCAGGTAAATCCAACTACATTATATACTAAAAGTGTATGAATGGAATGAAGGAACCTAAGTGAGACTTGAATAGAATGAAGGAACCTAAGTGAGACTTGAATAGAATGAAGGAACCTAAGTGAGACTTGAATGGAATGAAGGAACCAAAGTGAAACTGGAATGGAATGAAGGAACCAAAGTGAAACTGGAATGGAATGGTACTCATGGAGATAGTATGGTGAATTCTGGTAATGTATGGCACATTTTAACACTCCCCCCTGAACCAG
>QGOB01000196.1:0-125807 GCA_003313055.1 Termitomyces sp. MG145
AGCCCCCGTCATCAGCGGGACCTGACACCTTCAAGCAATGGCAGGCCTACCTCAAAGGAGCACCCCACCACATCCAAGTCTACTCTGATCACAACAACCTCCAGTACTTCACAACCACAAAGCAACTCAGCTGCTGCCAAGCCTGCTGGTTGGAGACCCTCTCAGAGTACAACTTTACCATCCACTACTGCCCCGGCCACCTGGGAGCCAAACCTGACACCCTCACCCAACAACTGGACATCTACCCAAAAAAGTTGTTCAAGGCAGAGCGGAACTTCTTCAACCACCGAGTCATCATCCCCCCAGAACACCTTTGTGCTGTGCTGATCATGAACAAAGAAGAAATCCTACACCAAATCCACAACGCACCCCTGGACCCCTTCTTCACTCAGCATGACCCCCAGAACACTCCGGAAAATGCCCTGCCAGCCCCACTGACCTTCACCCTATCTCCCAACAACTTCCTCCTCCTCTGGGATGGCCAAATCTATGCCCCGGACCACAAAAAGATATGCCTTGACATCCTCCAACAACATCATGACCATAAGCTGCAGGGACACCTAGGAATCTGTAAGACTGTCCAGCTCATCTCCCAGACATACTTCTGGCCTGGACTAAAGCACAACATCACCTGGTACATCCAGGCCTGTGAAGCCTGCCTCCAGGCCAAGGTTCACCCCTATGGCCTCCTCAAATCCCTCCCCATTGGCTGCTGCCCCTATTCATCAATCTCCCTGGACCACATTGTCGAACTCCCTGACTCCAACAGCTTCAATGCCATCCTTGTGGTGGTCTGCCACCTCACCAAGCAAGCCATCTTCATTGCTTGCCACACCACCAACAATGCCCCAGAGTTTGCCCAGATCTTCTTTGAACATGTGTTCTCCAAGCACGGGCTCCCCAATGACATCATCTCCAACCACGGTCCCTCTTCATCTCCCAGTTCTGGCAGTCCCTGTATAAGGCCCTGGAAATAAAAACTAACCTATCCACCACCTACCATCCAGAGACTGATAGACAGACCAAATGTGTGAATCAGACCTTGGAGCAATACCTCTGCCTCTACGTATCAACAGGACAATTGGCGGCACGACCTGCCCCTGGCCAAGTTCACTTACAACAACACACCCCACTCCACCACCGGAGTTTCCCCTTTCTACACCAACAAGGGCTACCACCCCCGGCTCATCCTCTCCCTCAACAATATACCCTTGCACCTTGCCCATAAAGTTGTGCAAGACCTCTGGTCCCTTCATGAGTTCCTTCAGGAGGAAATTGACACTGCCAACAAAGCCTACATCAAGCATGCCAACTCCTGCCATGAGCCCACTCCCAACTAGACCCCCAGAACTCTTGTATGGCTCGACTGACGCAACATCAAAACCTGCCGACCCTCCTCGAAGTTCAATCACAAGTGTTTTGGACCCTTCAAAATCCTCCAGAAGGTTTTGATGTACCCCTACAGACTTGACCTACCCTCAGCCCTCAAAGGACTCCACCCAGTGTTCCACATCCACCTCCTCAAAAAATACACCCCAGACTCCTTCTCTGGCCAGCAATCTGAATGACCCCCACTGATTGAACTTGAAGGTGATGCCCAATACAAAGTCAATCAAATCTTTGACTCCCGGCAAGTCTGCAACCAAACCCTTTACCTTGTGCATTGGAAAGGTTACAGCCCCAAGGACAACACTTGGGAACCCCATGAGAATCTCTCTGGAGCTCCCCTGGCACTCTGGGACTTCCACCGGCAGCACCCTAACAAGCCCCAGGACCCTCGGGGCTAGAACCTATAGATGGCAGTAGTGGGCCTAACCCCTGCCTCTGGATTCATCAGGGATTCAACTCCCACCAGTACCCCTAAGCTCTTTTGCCCTTTCTCATATGACTTTCACTGAATCACAATACCCAAGAAGTAAATTCCAAACAGAGAGGAAAGTGACAAGACCAGTATGTACAAGTTATAGACTACAGTATGGGACATGGCATGCAGACCCCAGAGACAAAAGGGACAGGAAGACCCCCCATTCACTTGGCTCCCTCTTCAGCACCCCGCTCCTCCTCTAGCACCGCCACCTCCTCAACCGGCATTGCCGCCTCCAGCTGAGCCGCCACAATTGCCACATGGTCCTCCTGACATGGTAAGGGCTCACCAGCCTCCATCGCCACATCCAGCCAGGTCTCCAGAGCTACTGCATTCTGCCGACAATGTCCCACCAGCACCTGCCCAAGTTGCACCATGCCATGGCACTGGAAGTCCCTATAGTAGTCCAAGAAATGTCTGAGAGTAGAGATACTGGCCAAGAAAGTCTGGTTAACAAGTTACTTGAGATCCTGAAGAGTGTAATGGGCAGATTCCTCAGTGCCAGGCTATAAACAAAAGACCGCTATCTTCCACTTGGCATAAGTATGGTTGCTAAACTCTGGCAAGCCAAGCCAGGTCTCCATGGTGTCATACAATACATACCAAGCAGCATATTCCTTTTTCTGGTTATTGTTGTTAACGGCGCAGTCTGCTAAGAGATATTTGAGCTTGCGGAAGTACTGGAACAAGCTCTTGTGGGCAACTCTTGTCCCATTTAGGTGTGGTAGAGTCATTGCGGGGTGGCCTATGGCGGGAAAGATGGGCATCACCCATAGCAGTAGGGTCAATGGGTGTTGGTAAGGGCGTAGAGGATTGAACGGGGGAATAGGGGTCTGGGGATAACAGTGGTAGTGGTGCGTTGAGGAAGCTGTTGATGTGATGGCCTGGGAAGTTCTCTAGGAGTTTGGTAATGTTGAGAAGTTCCCTGGCAGTAGCGAGTTCCTCTTTGAGGTTACAAGGCAGAGGTGTTAAAGGTGTTAACAGCAATGGAGGGGGAATGTCAAAAGGAATAACTGGTAGCAAAGATTCAAGACGTAAGCAGTTTTTAGCCTGGAGGTGAGTTTCTGGTGGAATTTTGCTATAGAACTCCTCGTGGTGGGCTCCAAAATGATGCGCTGACTTGCCACCTAGCTGCTGTGCAGGAAACCACCAACAAGACCAGCTAAATAGGGATAGCTAGCAAGTAGTAGCGTTACGTCTGTGTGAGAGGAGTCTAGCAAAGTCCCAGAAACCCAGTAAGGAGTTGTGGAGTCGGATTCGGTAAGGAAGTGTGAAAGAGAGTGGTAAGAGATAGCAGTGCAGCCGTTAGTGTCTCTATCAAATTGTCGCAGGATGAGAGATCTGAAAAAGACCCAGAAGGTCGTTAAGTAATATAGGAGGAGTTAACGGAAATATATGAGTCACTAGCCATAAGTGCTAGCGTTAACGAAAGCAAACCAAGGGCACCCGTATGATGCTTAACAAAGATGAAGTGAGGGCACCTGTATGGTGCTTAATGAAGGCAAAGCAAGGGCATCTGTATGGCACATAATGAAGGCAGCCAGTGCTAAGTTCAACAATACTATTGAGCTGAGCATGGAGAATGAAGGAGACTGGACTGGGTAAACCCAAATCAGCCATTAACAAAGCGAGAGCAAGAACAAGATCTTAAGTGTAGTCTGAAGCGGGGACTAGACTCTGGTACAATTCTATGATCTTTAGCTACTGACAGGGCAGTATTTATAGGTACGTACGGCAATAAAAGGGGAAACCAATAAGAGCTAGTAAGTGTAGCAGTTGCATGTGATAATGCATGTCAGGAGCCACTATTGAATAGGAAAATTGTAAGTAATACAATAAAATTGTAAGCAGAATAGTAAGTGAAAAATTGTTTTACGATCGATTGTCAGCCACCAGTTGGGGGCCATGGAGAGGGGGCTGGCTTGTTGAAGGTTGGCTGGGTCGTTAAGGGAATGGTCAGTAATGGTTGGTGTTGTTATCGGTTGGTCAGTAGTGGTCACATGCTGAGGTCACATGCTTGGTTTGACTTGTTGGTGTCGGGCAGCCAGCACTGACTGAGTTGTATCACCGCACCCAGCTTGAGAGCCCAGGTTAGTTAGCAAGGGAGTTGAAACTGGAACACTCATGCATTGCCTCGCCCCGCCCTGTGGCTGCCTCCCACAAAGCCCAATCCCACCTCTGGACCGCTGCCACCCTCTCAATTCAGAGAGCACCCACCTCCACAAACCGCCTTTCCAACGCTTCAGACCAGAATGATGGGATTGCTGGGCATGCCCAGGAAGCTGCCGCAATGTCTTCAAGCTGCTGGATGCATGCCCAGAGGTCCCGCACCTCCACTGCCTGGGCATTCACCACTCCCATGGCTGCCTCCAACTCCCACCTCACTGCATCCCGCTCTGCCCACAACCCCTGCAACTCCGCCTGAACCTCCTGCACCCCCGCCCCTGCCTGGGCCCCCAGCTCCTGTCTCACCGCGTCCCGCTCCCTCCAGACCTCCAGCAACTCCACATCCCTCTGCCCAACCTCCCCCATCAGAGCCTCCGTCTGCCGACATGCCACCTCCTCTGCCACCAAAACCCCAGGGACCATTGCCAGGGATGCAGGGCCCATGAGCCTCCCAGTCTGAGGGGAATATACATGCTCCCCAGGGGAGCTGGCCTCAAGGGAAGGAGACCTTCGCGAACGCTTGGGAGGCCAACTCGTTGGGGAGGATGCCCGCCTCTTGCCCAAACCTGCCCCTGACACCCTCTGTGCTCCTCGCCGGCAGGCCCACCTTCACCACAGCCCTGGACCCTACACCACTTCTCCCTGACTCCCAATGGGCTCTCTGCACATGCCCAGGCCTCACCCCAGACTTAGAGATTGCCGCTATCTGTGCCAGGACCCACTCCGCATCCCAACCCTGCTCCTCCACTATGCAAGTTGCCTTCCAGAGCTGCGACACTGAACACCTCTCGTGACAGGCACAACAGGCCTTGCACATGGATGAGTCCTGCCGTGATCCCACCTCCAGGGGCAGGAACATGCATGAATCCCCTCAGCGAGCACAGAAGGTGCACTAAATTAAACCCCAGGCTCAGACTAGGGATTCTCAGACTAGGGGAACTACTTACCAGGCTATGCTCCTGGCATCACACCAGCATCGGAGAACCTCAAACCCAGGCCAATGCCCCTGCTACCTGCCCCAGTGTTGCGGCCTCCTGCAGTACACGCTGGCCAAGGGGAACGCCCAAAGGAACCCTGGAGGCTGGCCGCAATGCCATTCCCTCTGGATGGGGGGGGACTCTGCCTGGACAGGCCAGCCCCTGGAGTTTGCATCAATACCTCTAGACCCAAGTTAGCCTCAGATGCTGGAAGAGTACAGCACTTACATTGACAGAGCATGATTGACAGTTTATGCTCATCCTGAAGCTGGTTGTAGGCAGCTTGGTGGGCCTCATACAAACCCTAGGACAGGACGCAGTTGTCATCAGAAGAAGGGGGAGTGGGAGAACTGGCAGAGGAGTCAGAAGAAGCATGGAAAGATTGGGGGACTAACTGCAGTGAGCCCTCCTTTTTATCCTCCTGGAGAAGCTTCTGGATGGCCGCTGCATGACTTCAACTTCAACTTCGACAACTTCTGGTTCAGCACTAGCTTTGGGTTTGAATTCCCATGGCACTACCACCACGGCCCCCATCTTGAAGGGTCTCAATGCTAAAGGGGGGGTAATATCACAACCCCACCAACTCCAGACCCTCATATGCTGCTCTAACCCCAGCACACACCTCCCCCGCACCTTCCACACATCTCTGGGGCCACCAACAACCTCACAATGCTGCATTGGCAATGTCTGTGGCCATCTCCAGACAGACCCCCAGGCATCAACAAACCCCGGCACCTCAGCTAACACATCACCCCAAGATTTCCCTGTCACTGGATACATCTGAACCCCCGGCATCTCGGCCCCCACATAACATTCCTCCTACAAATTGTCAGCACATCACCAGGCCACCTGCTTCTGTGGTGCTGACGGTGCCACTACCACACACCATGACCGCCAACCTGCCCTATGCAAGACAGCTGCAACCCACGCCAGCACACCCTGACAACTGCCATGACCCTGGGGCAGAGAGCCTGTCCCAGGACTTAGCCGGATGATAATCAGATGCTATGGCCCTGGGCTGGGACTCTGCCTGGGTCCTCACAGGAGGGTAATATATAAACCATAGAATAGCATACGAGTCGGGTAGTCTTGATATTCACCATAGTTTTTGTAGTCTCTGTTTCTGTTCCAATCTAGTTTTGTGTCTCTCTCTCTCTCTTGTCTCATCTCTTGTATCTTGTCTCTGTGCCTCATACTTCCGTTCTGTGACTCATATTCCTGTTCTGTATCTCTCCTCTATCTCTTTATTTCCAGTCTCATATCTTTTCCCCTCTATCTCTATCTCTGTTTTGTATCTCTCATCATCTCCCAGTTTCCTGATCAATCTATCTCCTATCTGTTCCGTACCTACCCCTAACAACTTCCAAACCCACTTCTGTTCCCCAATCAATACAATCTTCCACTCCCCATTCCCCCCTTCCACTAAAAGCCCCAACCCCCTGAACTTGTGCTCCTCAACCCAGAGCACTCCCAACCTCGTGCATGTTACTACTTGTACCCTGGAGCATCCGGACCACTCATAGTTGTACCGGAGCTTCTGAGAAGCCCTGGACCTGCACTTGGCCTCCTGAGCTTGCCTAGTGAGGACTCACCAGTGTAGCTGAGCCCCCGTCATCAGCAGAACCTGACACTGGCAGCCAGTTTACCTCCCTGCTAGATGCCATGCCATCAGCTCATGCTGGGTCTTCAAAGTAAAGCATCTTCCCAACAGTGCTATTGACCATTTTAAAGCTTGTCTCATTGCCCAAGGCTTCAGCTAGCACCCTGGTATGGACTTTGATGAGACATATGCCCCAACAGCTTGCTGGGCAGCAGTTTGCACCATCCTTGCATTAGCAGCAGCTGAAGACATGCACCTCAAGTCAGTGGACATCTCCTCTGCTTTCCTACATGGAATTGTCCATGCAGAACTCTATATGAAGTTTCTGGAAGGCTTCCCAGAGGATGTACTGCTGGACGTTGAGCACAAGCCCGGCAACGGTGAGGCCTGTGCAAAACTGCAGAAGGGCCTCTACAGCCTGAAGCAGGGGGCAAACCTGTGGCACAAGCGCATGCATGAGGTCTTTTACAGTTAGGATTCACTAGAATCACTTCAGACCTGTGTGTCTATGTCTACATCCATGACAGTGTGCAAATCATTGTGCCCATTCACATTGACAACATGACACTGGCCTCAAAGTCCAGGTCCGCCATCCTCAAAGTCATTGCAGAGCTACGTAAATTCTTCAAGCTATGTCATCTCGGACCAACTACAGGGCTACTGGGCATGGTAGTCACTTGCAACTGCCCCAACCGCAAGCTTTGAATCGACCAGAGAGCTTACGCCATTGAGGTCCTCTCTTGGTTTAACATGCTGGATTGTAAGGCAGTTTCAACCCCGCTCGAACAAGGAGTATGTCTCTCAAAGGCAGATGCACCAGCCACCCCTGAGGATGTCAAGGCCATGCATAATGTTCCCTACATTCAGGCCACCAGAGCACTGCTTTATTTAGCAATGTGCACCTGTCCAGACATTGCTTTCACTGACAGTGTTCTTTGCAGATTCAATGCGTGTCCAGGTCCAAAACATTGGTGAGCAGTGAAACACCTCATGCACTACATTTGCGGTACACTTGACTACAGGATAGAATACTCTGCCGACGCAGCTACTCGTCCACCTTCCCCTTTTTGCTGCCTTTACCAACGCTGACCATGGTGGCAACCTTGATAATGGTCGATATACAACCAGCTCTATTCTACTCATGGCTGGTGGCGCCATCAGCTGGATCTCGAAACAGCAGACCCTTGTCGCTCTCTCTACCACTGAAGCCGAATTTGTCGCGGCAAGTGAGACCGGGAGGGAGCTCTGCTGGCTCCATAATTTTCTTAGCGACATCGGCTCCCCGCAATCGACACCCATGGTCCTTAATATCGACAATCAGTTGGCCATCTCAGTCTCCAAACAGCCCAAACACATGAGCTGCCTGAAACATCTTGACCGACACTGGTTCTGGCAGGCCGCCGATGATGGGAAACTCAAACCAATTTATATTCCGTCTGGAGACATGGTGGCCGATTTACTGACTAAAAACCTCCCTCGCATAACTGTTGACAAACTAAGGCGTGGTATGGGATTGGTCGGGGAGTTCTCTAGGGCCGACCTCAGTGACGTTGTGGGCACTCCGTCAGGTGGGAGTGTTGAGATTATAGGTGCCGGGACCACCACACAACGTACATACTAATTATTGTTGATCACGTCATTCACGTGACTCTAGTTCATTTTCCAACCACTGGCATTCCGTATTCATTATCCACTGAATACGAAATGCCAGGTATGTGTACATACACTACTCTTAATATTTATTATCCACTGAATACAAAATGCTAGTCTGATTGCTGAGTATAAGTCTCTACAGACATAAGTCTGTTAGCTCTCTGAGTACTATCAGCTGCAACAAACACAACATACCGAGTGGTTCAGGCAGGGGAGGCATAATTCCTGGTGGAAAATTGGTTGGCACATTTGACTCAGTATTCCCTGGGTTCTCAATGCCAGGCTTCTGTTCATTGATAATCCACCCGCATTCCAGACCCCACACTAACCAGGGATGTTGAAAGTTCTCAAATTTCCTCTCTTTTTCCAGTGGTACATAATGTGTTACTTCAGGCACCTGAACAACTCACTCTCTACGTAATCTCTGTAAGTGTTATGTAGCCTCTTGTATAACTCTATGTAGGATTCACCCGATCTATGGAACTCGTGAAATCTATGTAACTCCTCGGCTTACTGTTATGAACGTTACAGAGGCCTATATAATTTGTGCAATGACTATATTAGAGATTTTTTTTTGTTGATGCACTGTACTGCCCAGAACAGCCTTGATAACTGGCTACTCATTGAAATCAACCCAAAAAACAGAGCAGAGAGAAAAGCAAAAGAGGGGAAGGGAAAACTGGAAAGAAAGAGAAGCTGACACTATGTTCTGGGAAAAATTAGTCACCAGTCCGAGCACATGGGAGGATGTATGAAAGGAGGACAGATTCCTGTATAAACATTGAAACTCTAAAATTCAGTATTGTCTAAAAGCCTTTGAATTTCTGCTAGGCAGACATGATCTTAAAGTGAATTATGTCTTTGATGTTTGTAAAACCTTATAAAAAGTTTTCTTTTTTGCTGGATGACAGGATGCAAGGTACAAACTTCATTATATCTAACTTTACAGTATGACAAAAGCGTGAAAATCTAAGATCAGGAGTATATACACTGACTGAATCTTATGCTATGCTACAGGATCTATACCTTTCAGCTTGATCACTGATAGTTACCGTTACCTGGTGATCTGACATGGCTGGTCCAATCCAACACAAAAACTGTCCTTAAAGCATATAATGTGATGGTTGGTCATAATAAACAGCTCGCATGGGAGGGTGAGAACTGCTAGTGGTTAATCCATTGAGTTGGAGTTGGCTGCATCGCTACTTGAATAGTTGGAATCATCTGTGCTGTCACTTGAAGTGCCAGAGTTGCCTGCATTGTCACTCGAATTGTCGGAAATGTCTGCCTTGTCTCTTGACCTGCATTGCCACTCCAAGTCGAATGGATGTGTGGATTTGTTTGCGCAGCTGCACCAACACGAAGATTGTTATAGGTCGGATGAGCATTTGCATAGGCACGGGAGGAGCAATGATAGGAGTAGAAGTTGGGCGCATCCGCGTGAACAGCTGGCATCGTATTAGTACTCTGGTAAGGACTGGGGGGTTTAGATGGCATCGTATTGGTGCTGTGGTAAGGACGGGGTTCAGATGGCATCGTATAGGTGCCCTGGGAAGGACTAGGGAATTCAGAGGGCAAAGGACTATGGAGCAAAGGATTATGGAGTTCAGATGGCATCGTATAGGTGCTCTGGTCAGGACTCCGGGGTTCAGATGACATCGTATAATAACGACTCAGGCGTTCAGATGACATCGTATAGGTGCTCTGGTAAGGACTCGGGGGTTCAGATGACATCGTATTGGTGCTTTGGTAAGGACTAGGGGGTTCAGATGAAATCGTATTGGTGCTTTGGTAAGGACTAGGGGGTTCAGATGAAATCGTATAGGTGCTCGGGTAACGACTCAGGGGTTCAGATGACATCGTATTGGTGCTCTGGTAAGGACTCGGGGGTTCAGATGACATCGTATTGGTGCTCTGGTAAGGACTCGTGGGTTCAGATGACATCGTATTGGTGCTTTGGTAAGGACTAGGGGGTTCAGATGACATCGTATTGGTGCTCTGGTAACGACTCGGGGGTTCAGATGACATCGTATTGGTGCTCTGGTAAGGACTAGGGGGTTCGGATGGCATCGTATTGGTGCTCTGGTAAGGACTAGGGGGTTCAGATGACAAAGAACTAAGAGATGGCAAAGGACTAAGGAGCAAAGGACTATGGGGTGCAGATGGCATTAACTCATCGGAAGTAGTGTCACTTAAATCGTCATCGTCGAGAGGGTCCAAAATGTCACTTGACATGTCGGAAATATTGTCACTTGAATCGTCGAAATTGTCAGCGTTGCCATTGCGAGTCAAATGATGGATGCTATGGTAAGGAGGGGAAGGTTCGTATGGCGTTGACCATCCATAATTAGAACGTCGCCGTGTGCGATTCTCTCGATTCCGAGAATTGCGACTGTGATGATTCTGATTCATTGGTGCACTGGATAAGGTTCGGAACTATATGAACAATTAAACTTGTCAGGCGAATGTTACAGACGTTTTATCATTGGTCTGACCTGAGAAAAAATAGTTGCTAGAAGCTGGATGTGGTATGAGCTCGTATGAAGGCGCGAACACTAGTATTTATACCCAATTATAAGTGTAGTCTCTCCATAGGGATGGTTTCGCGTCCTTGTGCCTTGAACAATGAAGAATTCACAAAGAAAACTACTGGCATTGTACTGTTCAGCAATGCAGCAAACGACAACATGCGTCGACGACTTACAATGCATGACAGTCGGGTTGCTATGACATAATAAGGGCGTGGTCTTTGAGGTTTGAAGTTGCGAGGTTGCCCAAGGATGCTTGTGCTGACATAGTTCCTGACGGAGAAGACAAGGTTTCTCAGATATGAATGGCACAACTGTGAAAATTGAACAGTTGTTCGGTTCGAGTCACCACGAGACGAGACTTTTATTGACTGTGAATAATAGTTCCTGTGGTCTTCGATAGTGACGTGCAACGTGGCACTATGTGTCAGACGCGTAATGCGCTGATTCACCCCCGAAAAGAAAAAGAAAATCTAATGCTGTACACATGCCTAGACACGTCAGGAGGTTGCAGCGTTAACGATTTGATCATGAAGGAGAACCTTGACGAAGACTTTGTCACGGTCTGTGACGCCTCACTCATGTCCTAAGCCACGCCAGACCTGGCAGACCAGCAGAACATCGTTAGGAAAGCCTATGTACCAGCACAGTGATAAGCGAAATGTCTTTACCGCTCCAACTTGGTCGTCAAGGACTTGATTGATCACAGCGCGATTCTCCCACACTTGTCCTTGTCGTTACTTTCCCGACCACTGAAACAACACGTTTTTGCCTCGAGGCAAGACACGAATATCAACGGGTATTGATGGCTTCAATTGTTTTATTCTCAGCGGCTGTTCTCTTCTTCAAGGAGTCTTCACGTTGAAAAACGGTGTCCCATAACATTGCTCTACTCCCCTCCCTCAAGACATACGTAGTACCATGCGATCGAAGCTGAAGCAACTTACCAGCGCTGACATCAGGAAAAGGAGAGAGCAAGATGTATCTGATACCCCCATTCACCGTCTACCTTTGGAAATCTTGTGTCTGGTTTTCGAGTTTCTGTATCACAAGACGATGTGTCTGTCCATGCTGTTATGCTGGGTTGATCGTCGGTGGAGAGATACCGCAGGCCGCAATATCAATACCGACATTTGATGTGTGTGTACACGACAGGGCAAAATATTGATATCGACTCTGGCTCAAACGTACACGGGGTGGACCTCTATTGCTTAACTTCAATGAACATTATGTTAAGGAGTTTGAACGTGCTCTGGCTCCATATACGCACCGGTGGGCTGAAGTGAGGATGCCTTTGCAACCATTGATCTCGGCTAGGCTTTCAGACTTGCGGCCGGAGGATGTCCCTTTGCTCAAGGTCACTATGCTGGCGCAAGTCATATCGACTCATATCGACCAGATACCGACCCCAAAACCCTTCGTTCATTTGGTATTCGTACTTGAGCTGACCCGAAGAAGCTCTTGGACGTCCTTATTGTTCCGTCTTTGGTACTTTAACCTCTAGTGTTTAGGGCTTCATCGATCGCTCTGGTTGCACATTCCGCCGTTTGACAGTAGATTATCATTTGCGCGATGACGTTTCCAGTTTTTTCAAATTGGACTGCTTTTGGTTCCATACTCGAAATCGCCGCTCGGACAACTCTGACCGATGATATAGCAACGCAACACAGATGAAACACTGGGGAGCAAGTCCTGTTGCCCCATTTGTCTGTGACAGAGATCGGTAGTAGATTTGCAATACCAGTGACGGTGTTGCTTTCTCGTATAATTTCATCTCGTTGTTGCAGCCCTGATGGGCTTCAACGTGTCGAGATTTCCAAAGGTTTTGATATGAGAACATTATTTTAAAGTGCTTGGAGAATAAAGGCCTATGTTTTGTCACTCTTCCGGCGAGTTTGACCAACGGATAAGGACACAAGGTCTGAGTAGTTGTTACTATGGTTGCTCCATTGTGTTTTGCATTGTGTGGAAATTTCCGAAACTTGTCACTGTTGTTCGTGTATTGTTCTTCCAAACTGGGCCCTCGATGACAGTGGAGATGGCCATTTCACGAAATCTACAAATAGTTGCCCTGTTTTTCAATTCCAGAATTACTTTCTGCCCCCGAACATGTCTACCAGTTTGAGTCTGCCAAGTCAGGAACTTGCCAACCAAGACAGCACTTTTCTTAGAGATTATGCTGCTGTAAGTCATTCGCTCTCTATTCCGCCCTCTCTCATCTAATAGTTATTAGTACTACAACCTCCCTATCAACCTTACGCCCTCTGAAATCTTAGACTCTATCTGCGCCGCCCATACAACCATTCCCATTATCCCGCATCTTGTCTTTACCACAGTTAGAACCAATGACGGACTCAGGACAGTCTTTACCGGCCGACGCGCGTACCCGCAGCCATGGACTGTGTTGACTGCTGCTCCCGCTGTGCAGGAACCCCCCCCTCCTCGTGCCCCTCAGCGCGGTGCACATATCTTCCTCGCGATGCGCGAGGCTGAACAGCGCTGGGCGGAATATGAAGCCCGGAATCCACAGGCTAAAGGTGTCGACCCCCCTATGAGTCGTAAGCTCCTGCAAGCTTTCAGGGAGCTGCGCAAATCTACTGAGCGTGAGATTGCGCCCCTCCCAACACGTTATAGATCACCCTCTCCTCAATCTCAAGGCTGCCCGGCCCAAGCGACGCCGCCACAACTTCCTTCGCCGCTAGCGCGAGGCAATGACGTTCCCGAGAACCAACTCATATCAACCTCGTCCTCGTCTCCTTCACCCGCAAACCACAACCCCGACCTCAATCCTTTGACATTCCCCAACTCTCTCACCGCTCTCCTTGCTTCACGCGAAACCCTACATGCCGTACTTGACACCGCACAGCATGATCTCACTCGCGCACTAGAGAGCGTGATGAAAGCACAAACGGCGCTGAGAAAGGAGAGGATGGGGTTAGAGGGATATCTCAAGGAAATCATGGGGGAGGAGTCGGGGACGAGGGGATGTGGGAGGGAAGGGCATGCGCGGCGATGTAATGAAGATGCTAGGGCTAGATATCACTATGATTATGACCCCCCACACGGTCAAGACCACTCACCTGGACCCTCTCAAGGTCCATCATTATACACGTACGTTCTCTCCCCTCTCTTTTCTTCACAATTGACTCAATATTCCACTAGTCACCACTACGAAACACCCACCCGCCCGCGCCCGCGTAGATCAACTGCCAGCGCACTTTCTCTATCACCCACGGATCACACTGAACGTCTTCCTTTCTCGCTCTCGCACGCTGTCAACGACAACGACAATGAGGATCATGACGACGACGAAAAGGACTCCGACGCCTTCCTCCCATGCTCTATGCACCCGCCCACCCCGCGCTTCAAGCGGTCTCGTGCAAATGCCTTGTTCGGAGGTGACAGCGAAGAAGAAGAAGAAGAACGGGATCGTGAAGAAGAAAGGGAAGTCGAACGGAGTGTGAAGAGGGCGCGTCTTGATATCGATGTCGAATACTCGCCTCCCTCTCCCCCTGTCTTTACTAACCCCTTCGCGGTCAAGCATTCGGATGGAAACGAGAATTCCACCAACGGCGAAAACTCGACCACCAACGAAGACGAAGACACACTCCCCGCCCCGCCTCCTGGCATCACACTCTTCCCTGCCCCTCCATCCAACCCTGACGAGGACGACTTTAGCTATCTACATCCTGCAGACCTGGATACATACTTTCCCTTGGGTGCTGGCGAAGAGGGTGACGATCGGATCGCTGCTCCATCCGACTTTCGCCTCCGTCTCTGCTCCACTGCCCCTCCCCCTGTACACACAGAAGCTGGCGCCAATGCCTTTCCCTCGGGTACCGGGGAAGAGGGAGACGAGCACGAGGACCCAATCACTGCTCCGTCCGACTTTCATTTACAGGTCCGCTCCGCGGCGGCCCTCCCTCCCTCTGCGAGCTCGAGCTCCACGGCCCCTGCAGCACTTCTCCCTCCCCCTGCAAACGCGAACGCGAATGGAGAAGCCGGCGCCAACGCCAACCCCTTCTCTGTTCCATTCCCCTCCTTTAATAGTCCCGATCTGAACCCGATCGCAGAATCAATGCAAGAGCCTTCGATGCGCCCGCGCCCACGCCCTCTGACACGTTCAAAATCGCATATATATGTTGATGTATTTGGGACGTTGAGGGTGAGGAGAACGGAATAGGAGGATTGGAGAAGGGGAGGGCGGTTAGGACAATCTTGAGATCCTACTCTCACCCGCACCTCGTGAGTGACCATTCATGGTGTCGCAATTATTTGAGATTTCGATTACGGAATAAAGTACATAAGTACATAAATTACATAAAGTACATGGATGATTAATATAGTGTATGGGCAACATCGAGACCCATTTCCTCGAAGTTTTTGTAAAGGTCTTGAGCCAGACAATCGTGACGATACGTGAGTATTGAATAACCGTCAATGATTCGTGATTTCAATTACGAAGTAAAGTACGTAAAATACATGGATGATTAATATCGTGTATGGACAACATTGAGACCCATTTCCTTGAGATTTTTGTAAAGATCCTGAGCCAGACAATCATAACGATAAAACTCTACGCATTTCAGCCCACGGGGAGTCCAACTGCCCTGCCAACGAGACATGAACATATATAGAACAAGATCTTCTGTGGCCCAAACACGTTCAATGCCAAGTAACGATAAATCAGGGAACAATTGAGCCGAGGAATCGCTCAGACTAAAATCCCATGCAAGTTTTTTCGATATCTCATCAGTCATGGGGCAAAGCAATCTAAGTGAGCTTACGAAATGCAAGCACTTTAGTTTGAGAAAAGTAGGGAGGTCAACATTTGTGGTGGTGGTGTTCACTGTCAAGTTGCGAAGAGTGCAGCCAGAACGTGTGATGAGAGACTCAACACTGGTGTAATCCTCATGGACGTCTATCCAGAGAGTTTCCAAAGATGGAAGAGTGAGGACATCGAAGAACTCCGCAGGGTTGTTGTTCAATGTACTACGAACCCGGAGTGAACGGAGATTCTTGATGGTGACGACAGAGGAGGTAATGTCAACGGATGACTTGGAGTGCGTGTATTTGTCAAAGGCAATGTCTTCGATTTGTGGGAAACAGGCGAACAATGTCAAGCACTCTTCTGTTCGAAGCTCGGCTGCTGTTGAAAACTTCCTCAGGTTTGACCATATGGCTGATGTAAAGTGAGCTAAAGTAATGTTGGACTTCCAGGACAAATCGGATAGAGTTGGTATTTGAGCAAGAAGAGAAATGATTCCGCATCGATCCGAATCTTCAGTAAAGCCACTTTGGATGCAGACTTTCTTCAACAAACGCAGATTTTGAGGCTGCAAAGCTAAAAGCTTGGAACAAAGCAATGGTTGGAAATCCACATCCGCCCACTGGTGAGAACGCGAAAAAAACAAATCCACAGTATTATTGTCGTAGAAGTTTTCACCGTTGAAATCAAAGGTAATGACCAGAGGACCACCACGTGTACGTTCTAGCCAGCGTTTATTTGAAATTATGTCGTTTTCGCTACCCACTCTGAATGTCGACCAGAGCATTGGTGTTGATATTGCAACATCTCTCCACCGTCTGCAAACTTGGCAGAACAATATAGGGAGGGGGACTTTGGCTGTACGCCGGCGTTGGTATAGTTGCCTCTCAGAAAGAGGCAACTCGAAAAACACATATAAGAAAATGTAACCCAGGACTACTGCAGGGAGGCGGCGAATGGGCACCCCTTTGGTTGGTGGCGGCGGCGGCCAAACATGCACCTGACTCTCAAGGGACGCTGAGCTGTAGCTCGATGAATCTGAAGCTCCAGATCAGATTTTGTCGAAGTAATCTAACATGTCTTGCTCACCATCATAAGATACATCATCTGTTAGAGACCATTGGTGTCCTGAGATCAGATATTGTCAAAGCACCTAACATGACTTGCTCACCGAAGGAATCTGGGGTGCCAGGTCGACTTCTTCGCCTCCTCCCGGTTATAAAGCGGAAAAATTGTTTCAAATTGAACGTCGAATGCATTGAAGGATATCGCTGGAGGGGCTGTTGGGGAAGAAAGATACGAGAGACCTTATTTATTGTGAATAATTGGCATTCCGAACAATAACAACCCTTGTTTGCCATGCGCTTAGAGTATGTTCCATTGTGGATCCAGCGGCGAGCTGTGTGCTAATATAACAACGACTGTGTTACAATGGAAAGGCGGGCGGGCAGGGAGGCTGATAACCGCCATAGAAAACTCTATGGAATCATGGGGTGAGGACAGCCAAGCAAAACGAGATGGTAGCTTAACAATTAAATTCGGACTTGTAGCGACAGAGATCCTTAACTAGCGAGTTCAAAATGGGAGATGCCGAGATGAGGGTGGCTCATCAATGGGCACGACTGTCTGAATGTTCGGTCACAGTGAAACTCTGTTCGAACCCTGAACACTTGACAGAACCTACGGTTCTGGTTCGATTCTGGTTCAGTTGAATAACTGGTTCTCCAAGGTTTGAACATGCGCAAAATAATGGGAAAACGACGTGTAAAAGGAAATGTAAGGTGTAATGGAATCAAATGGAGTGGAACAGACTTTCCTTTGCATTATCATAGTGGCACTTTCTTCATGACTCTAGTTATATCATCCTGAGCCTGTGGTTACAGCAGATGATATAACGTCTGCCAGGGTCAGGTGCGATCGTTGGGAGGTTGAATTAACTCTTGCAATATTCTATGATACCATATCCTTCCATCAAACCTATAAGTTCCTTTGAACTCTAGTCATCACTTAGACATGAGGGCCGTTGTAGCGGTCCCAATTATGATTGTTCTTAATGATGGCAAATAAGCGGGATTGAGCCTTTTGCTTATATTCCGAGTTGGGATTTGCCTTTGTACAAAGACTAATCAATCAAGCTTTCAAGTCACGAGAGATGATGGATGATGATGATTCTAATAGAAGTCACAGCCTCGATTGTGTTGAGCTTTCAGAGATCTTTGTGACCGATGATAAAAAGGATCTTAGCATAGGTTATACTACTAATTTCCATCCTGAACCTGGGTCAACTATAGAATTATATATATTGTAGCATCGTTCCGACTTCCATCCCCTCCACATAGACCCTCTCCGCTCTGTCTCGTAAGAGCTCTTTGAACCGTTTCCTATCCCGTTCACCCAAAGGCCTTGAATTGTTTCTCTTTTGATTCCAGTAATAGACAAGGGAAAAGAAAGAATCCTGTGGTTCTGATCGCAGATCGAGGAGCTTAGAAAGTGTGCCATCTCCAACCAAGTACGGAGAAACTTCCAAGCAACTGAGTCGTGGGCATGCGGTAAAGGACCCCAAATCCGAATCCGGATCCGAATCTTTTTTGTCACTTAAGATTCGTAGGACGGCTTGTGTAATGGGCGTCGGTCTGCTCTTTCTGCCGAGGTTGCTCGGGTCGTCTATGATGGAAAGCTTCCAAAGATCGTTCAACTCTAGCTTGAGAAAATCCTTGAGCTCTGATTCCAGTGGGAATATGTTCAAAAGCGACAACGACCGTAGAGGACAAGAAGATCGCTCTACAAGGCTCTTGAACCCAATAAGTCTCGAGTCTTCATAACGACCTATTCTAAACGCGTCCCGTTCCATCGTAAGAGTACGCAACCTTGGACAGGTGATTGCATTGAAAAAGTGTTGCGAAAGACGAGTTTGGAGCGAGATACAGAGAGAATGGAGTTGGTTTGCCCGGATAGGCTCCTTACAAGCAATGCTGGGAACATTAGCCAGAACGACAGATAGCTCTTCCAGATTACTACATTGGCTAAGGACGTTAAGACAATCTCGAGTGTTCACTGGTTGGTGAATTCTAAGAACACGGGCGTTGTGCCATCTACTGGGGTTGGATGATTTCCAAACAGCCATCCTGAAAGCATCAGATGGTCGGTCACGGGGAACAGCTTGCATGAAAGGAAGAGAACCATTTTGAGGAAGGAGACTAGGGGTCGATCTATCCTTAGAATTGTCTGCATCGCCACTTGAATCGTCGCGATTGTCTGCATTGCCACCTGAATTTCTGGTATTATCTGCATTACCACTCGAAGTCAAATGGGTATGTGGAATTGTTTGCGCGGCTGTGCCAACACGTTCATCGTTACGAGTCGAATGAGCATTTGCGTAGTTAGGCGTATCCAGGCGAACAGGTTGCTCCTGATCGGTATTGTGATGAGGACCAAGGGATTCAGAAGACATTGTCGGACGAGAATCGGAGCGCTCCGGTGTGCGACTCTCTGCATCCTGAGGACCAGAGCATGAACCTCGTAGTATGTCATGTAGTATGTCATTGAGAAATCGTAGAACCCAATTGCATATATGAGACTCGACGTTGGTACTGCGACTTCGAGTGGGATTCACGGTGGCATGACTGGCTTGAGGATCATTGGTCCGACCTTTTCTCAATTTCCTGAGAAAATTCTTGGGTATCGGTACATTGAATAAGCTTTGGAACCGTCTGAAAAATCTAACTCGTCAGCCAAGTGTTACAGATGTTCGGTTTTATCATTGGTCTGACCTGAAATTAGCTGCTAGATGTTGTATGTTGCATGAACCTTGTATGCCAGTGAGAAATCTTAGAAGCCAATTGCGCACATGAACGTTGACGTTGATACCGCGACTTTGAGTAGGATTCACGGTGGCAAGACTGGCTTGAGAATCATTGGTCGGACCTTTGCTAAATCTTCTGCGAAAATTCTTGGTCATTGGTGCACTGAATATAAGATTCGGAACTGTCTGAAAAATCTAACTTATCAGCTAAGTGTTACAGACGTTCAGTTTTATCAATGGTCTGACCTAAAAGTAGTTGCTAGATGTTGTGGTATAAGTTCATGTGAGGGCATAAACTCTGGGTTTTATACCCAATTACGAGTGTAGTCTCTCCATAAGGATGGTTTCGTGCCCTTGTTGTGTCCTAGACAATAAATATTACAATAACAAAAACGAAAACAAACTACTGACCTTGTATTGTTCGGCAGTGAAGAAAGTAACAATACAATCCGTTGACACCTTACCGAGTTGCCATGGCATGAGGACGATTGAAATAATGGTAAAAGACGATTCGAGGTTTGAGGTTGCGAGGATATGGATGTTGGACACACGATAATTTGCCCAAGGAGATGATTGCGCCGATATTATCCCTAACGGACGGACAAGATTCTCAAGCCGAATGGAACATGGCAGTGGCAATCCTACACTGGCAGGTTCGGTTCCAGCCACCATGGAGTGAGCCTTTTATTCATTCTGGATGATAACCTTGTAGCCTTTGATAGTAACGTGCAACGTAGCGCTGTCTCGGATGCGTAATGCGCTAATCTAATGCTGTACACAGTCCAACTAGTAGACATGTCAGGGAGAGGAGGTTGCAGCGTGATCCATTTGATCCATGGACGAAGGTAACTTGTCTCCGTCACACGTTTGTGACACCTCACTCCAGTTTTGAGCACGCCCCAGACCAGCCAGAACATCGTCAGGAAGGCCTATGTACCAGTATAATAAGCAAAATGTCTTTACCCCTCTCTACAATTGCACGTCACGATGTAAGGAAGTCTGTCCGTGACTCACCAAGGACTTGATCAAACACAGTGCGTCCTGTACGGCGATACCCCTTGTATTTTAGGCACACCTTGGCAGCACGGAAAACAAGGGTTATTTTGAATGCGAATTATTGACAATCAGTAATGTCTGGCATTTTTCTTCCCTAGCAGCCCCGCCTACCGACCTTCGATGCATATGATATCCAAGCTGAAACGACTTTTCCGCCCTCTGATCAAATAAGGCAAAGATGACGACCTGATACCTCAGATTGCCACGTTGAGCAAGCCATGTTAGGTACTTCAAGACGTGTTAGATTACTTCGACAAAATCTGATCTGGAGCTTCAGATTCATCGAGCTACAGCTCAGCGTCCCTTGAGAGTCAGGGTGCATGTTTGGCCGCCGCCGCCACCAACCAAAGGGGTGCCCATTCGTCGCCTCCCTGCAGTGGTCCTGGGTCACATTATCTTATATGTGTTTTTCGAGTTGCCCCTTTCTGAGAGGCAACTATACCAACGCCGGCGTACAGCCAAAGTCCCCCTCCCTATATTGTACTGCCAAGTTTGCAGACGGTGGAGAGATGTTGCAATATCAACACCAATGCTCTGGTCGACATTCATAGTCGGTAGCGAAAATTTCAAATAGACGCTGGCTAGAACGTACACGTGGTGGTCCTCTGGTCACTACCTTTTATTTCAGCGGTGAAAACTTCTACGACAATAATGCTGTGGATTTGTTTTTTTCGCATTCTCACCAGCGGGCGGATGTGGAGATCATGTTCCAACCATTGCTCTGTTCCAAGCTTTTAGCTTTGCAGCCTCAGAATCTGTGTTGAAGAAAGTCTGCATCCAAAGTGGCTTTACTGAAGATTCGGATCGATGCGGAATCATTTCTCTTCTTGCTCAAATACCAACTCTACCCGATTTGTCCTGGAAGTTCAACATGACTTTAGCTCACTTTACATTAGCCATATGGTCAAACCTGAGGAAGTTTTCAACAGCAGCCGAGCTTCGAACAAGAAGAATGCTTGACATTGCTCAATTTCTTCCCCACAAATTGAAGACATTGTCTTCGACAAATATACGCACTCCGAGTCATCCGTTGACATCACCTCCTCTGCTGTCACCATCAAGAATCTTGGTTCACTCCGTGTTCGTAGTACAAACTCGCGGGACGCCGACCCAAACGACAACCCTGCGAAGTTCTTCACTTCTCTCATTCTTCCATCTTTGGTAACTCTCTGGATAGAAATGCATGAGGATTATACGAGTGTTGAGCCTCTCATTACGCGTTCAGATTGCACTCTTCACAACTTGACAGCGAATACCGTAGTACGTGCTAACCATGCTACTTTTCTCGAACTCGAGTGCTTGCGTTCCGTAAGCTCATTCAGGTTCGTTTCCCCGATGAATGAGATGGTCGGAAAACTCACATGGGACTCGATCTGAGCCATTCCTCACCTCAATTGTTCCCTCATCTATCGGTATTTGGAATTCCACGTTTGCCACCAGTTGGGGTGATCTTCCATACATGATCATGTCTCGTTGGCACGGGAGTCGGACCCCCCATGGGCTCAAAAGCATCGAGCTTCGATATCACAGTTATCAGGAGGATGATGACTTCTTGAAAAACCTAAAGAGAATGGGTCTAAATATTGTCCATTCACTATACTAATGATCCATGTATTTTGTCTACTTTTGTCCGTAATCAAATTCTTGAATAATTGCGATACCACCGATGGTGTTCAAGCATTACTCACGAAGGCATCCAGATTAGCTTTGAAGTTCGAGGGGGATCCTGAAGAATACACGCGCGCGCTCTTGAGCGGTTGCCCTTGCAGTGATTCTGTGATCGGGTTCAGATTGGACTTGTGAGAGGAGGAGAATGGGACAGGGAAGGGGTTGGCGCCAGTTTCTGCATCCGTGTTCACAGGGTGAGGGAGAATTACAGCCGGGGCCGTAGAACAGAAATGGGAGTGCAGATTCAGACTTCAGTCTTCGTGCTCATCTCCTTCTTCCCCAGCACCTACGGAAAAATATGCATCCATATCCGCAGGATGCAGATAGCTGTATTCATCCTCGTCGGCTTTGGGGGAGGGACAGGGAAGAGTGTGATGCCATGAGATGCGTAGAGTGTCCAGAGTCATTTTTGTCGCCACCATGATTCTCATTGCCATTGTCCGGGATACAAGAGCCGGAAATGAGGACGTTCAAAACATTTCCGCGTGTGGTAGAAAGAATGGTGGCAATTGAACCAGGGACGGAGATTAAAGTTAGTACAGGGAGCCGTGGCTGATTTACAACGGCCGAAAGGAAGTATCACTAATATCAATTCGGCCATCGGAGACTGTCCCATTTGGGACTCTGAAGTACCTGCAGTTAAGCAGCCCTAATATTTTTCCACATCCTGCGAATCTGGATGCACTCGGGTGCTAGGCAAGGGGGAGACGAGCACTAAGCCCGAATCACTGCTCCGTCCGAGTTTCACTTCCAGATGCGGCTCCCCTCCTTCCCCCTGCAAACGCGAATGTAGAAGCCGGCGCCAACCGTTTCTCTGTCCCATTCCTCTCCTCTCGCGATTCAAAAATGAACATAATCGCAGACCACTGCAAGAGCGATACCCCGCATCTCGACTCGCCCCGCCCTCTAACACGTTCAGATTCACATGTATATATTGACGTATTTGGGATGTTGAGAAGGAGACCCGATTAGAAGGGTTGGAGATGAGGATGAGGATGGGGATGAGGATGGGGAGGGTGGTTAGGGAAGATGTGAGAGGGGGTGAGATGAGGCGGGGGTGATGGTTTCTTGTCTTTGGGACCCATGTGCGGTGTTTGTGCCGACGAGGACAGAGAGATGAGGATAATTGGGAGGAAGAGAAGTCGAGGGTGAGGAGCTTCACGAGTGCATGTGTGGATCCTGCAGGATTCCTTCCCTTCGAACTACAAAGCCTACCCAAATGAAGCCAGACGTACCTTCAACCACACCGTCGTGAGTAGCACTTGAACGCCATAGTATCATTGATTTCAATCACGGAATCAAGTACATAAAACACATGGATGTTTAATATATTGTATGGACAATATCTAGACCCATTTCCTCTAGGTTCAAAATATCTTCATCGTCCAGACAATCATGATGAAGCTCGACGCATTTCAGTCCATTGGGGGTCCGACTCCCATGGTAACGAGACATGAGCATATATAGAACAGCACCCTTAGTGGCGCACAAATCTTGAAATCCAATTAACGATAGATCAGGGAACAATCGAGCCGAGGAATGACTCAGATCAAAATCCCATGTGAGTTTTCTTACTATCTCCTCATCTATCTGGCAACAGAATCTAAGTGAGGTTATGGAACCTAAGCAGTCTAGTTCGAGAAAAGTAGCAAGGTCGGTATGTGATTTTGTATCCAATGTCAATTGGCGAAGAGTGCAACCAGAACGTTTAATGAGACGCTCAACACTGGTATGATACTCATGGATGTCTATCCAGAGAGTTTCCAAAGACGGAAGAGTGAGGACATCGAAGAGCTGCGCAGGGTCGTCGTTCCAGTCGTCGTCGTCCCACAAGATTGCACCACAAACCCGGAGTGAACGAAGACTCGTGATGGTGATAGCAGAGGTGATGCCAACGAATGACTCGGAGCTTACGTATGAGTAAAACACAATGTCTTCAATTTGTGGGAAACAGGCTAGCAATGTTAAGCACTGTTCCGTACGAACCAAAGTCGTTGTTGAAAACTTCGTCAGATTTGACCACCTGCCAGTGATTGATGGAAAATAAGTTGTAAGAATATAGTCGTTCCAGGATAAATCAGACAACATTGGCATTCGAGCAAGGAAAGAGGCGATTCTCTCTATATCGCAATCTTCAACAAAGCTACATTGGATGCAGACTTTCTTCAACAAGCGCATATTTTGTGGCTGCAACCCTAAGAACTTGGTACAGAGCGGTGGGTCAAATGTGATCTTCACATCGGCCCACTGGTGAGAATGCAAAAGAAACAAATCCAGAGCATTGTTGTACACATTGTAATCAAAGGTAATGACCAGAGGACCGCCGCGTGTACGTTCGAGCCAGCGTTTATTTGAAATTATGTTGTTGTTACCGTCGACTCTGAATGTCGACCAAAGCATTGGAATTGATATCGCGACATCTCTCCACCATCTGCAAACTTGGCAGAACAATATAGGGAGAGGGACTTTGGCTACAGGTCCGCACAGTTGCCTCTCAGAAAGGGGCAACTCGTAAAACATATAAAGAAAAATCAGACCCAGGACTTCTGCAGGTAGGCGATGAATGGGCGCCCCTGTGGATGCTGGCGGCGGCCCAATATGTGCCTGACCCACAGGAGACACTGAACTGTTGGTCGATGAATCTGAAGCTTGAACCTCCAGATCAGATTTTGTCGAAGTAATTTAAGACGTCTCCCTCACCATCACCAGATGTTTGACTGGCTGTTGGAGACCGTTGTTGTTCTGAATCTCCAGATTAGATATTGTCAAAGGACGAAACATGGCTTGCTCACCGTGGTAATCTCGGGTGGCAGGTCGTCTTTTTCGCCTCTGCTTGATCAGAGGGCGTAAAAGTCGTTTCAACTTGGACATCAAATGCATCGAGGGATATCAGTGGTTTGCGAGGGAAGTAATACCAGAGGCATTATTTATCGCAAGTAATTGTCATTCCGAACAACAAGGTGTGCCGGAGTTAAACAAAAAAATTTGGAGGTTGCCTAGGTAAGGATTCCGGAGCGCTCTAACTAGAATACAACTTGAATACAAAAACACACTCATACACACAAAAAAAAACAAAAGTCCATGTTTTTCCATGTCGACCAGCTATTCCAATGCTCGAAAACCCAAGTTACCTGTCATCAATTAAGAACAAAATGTCTGTTCCAATAGGACATCTTGCCTACCAATAAAGAAATATTGATCCTATCGAGCCCCCTATGATGAAGAATTCAACATATGTAATTGTCGTAACTTATGTTGTACCATGTTGTGTGGGCCCGAGAAGATGGAATAAGGATGATGTCTGTGTTAACAAACATGTCATCCATTCCTACCACTCTACAGATACTTTGAGAAAACCTACATCCTCTGACAGGCTAGGCACCTCAACTCTTCCTCCTAAGCATTATGTCTTCCACGGACATGCGAGTCATACATCAGTGACCAATCCTTCCACAAAGACAGAGTCGTTCTTATTTGATGGTCTACGGCTACTAGCGCTAGACTTGGTAACCCGACATTGAGAGAACAGTCTAGTGTGATGTGGTGACAGCACAATATATACAACGCCTCACTAGACCTTCGGGCCCAATACAATCTGATTGTTGTCAAAGTTGCGTATTCTCTGAGTAGCCTGCAGCCCCATAGTTTAAATCTATAAGCCATTCACAAATATGATAAATATTATCACAGAGGAAAAATTCGAAGTTGCACTTCGTCTTTCACATCTTCTGTCTCCATTAGAGAACTGACTTGATTGGTATCAATCTGCTCCCAGACATGGCATTGTAATAAGCGAAAATCCAAGACTTGTAAGAGAAGGAAGTTCTTGCATGTCACTCACTCTTTCTTCCAAATTTTCTCTACATCAAGCAATGATCGAACCGTGTCTTCCACTGACTTTTCCCAACCAATATACTGCACCATCCCAAGCTCTTGTGCGGCAAGCTGGTTATCAATCACTGATATTGGCCCTGGAAGCGGCTTGGCACTCTCAAGCGGAGGAAGACGCGCACGTAGCTCGGGAAGAGCCTTTGCAAGGTGTGTTGCTGCATCCTTCCAAGTGAATGCGCCCCCAGAAATCAGATATCGTCTGAGGGTTGATGACGGGGTCCCAGAACGCTCGAAAGCGGCAACGTGTGCGCGTGCAACATCCCGAACGTCACAGAAAGGAGGTGGAAGTTAGTGAGGTAAGGTGCCGGAGATGACAGCATAGACCATCTTGTTTGAACCAAGATCGTTGAAGCGTGGGGGAGGGAAGCCCGGAGCGAAAGGTCCATAGACGAATGGAGGGTTTACTAGGTGTGATGGTGGACATTAACCAGGGTTTAGAGCGATGCAGGCATGAAACTTACTAGTGGTGAGGGACAGCTGGGGTTGTGAAGAGGCAAAGGACCATGCTGCCTCTTCAGCTAGGATCTTGGATGCCAAGTACACCCATCCGGGGTCGTGTTTCCCGCTGAGCATTTCTTCCTTGCTTGTCCTGCCGTAGTCTGGATGAACAGATAACGATATGAAAGGAGGTTTATGAATGCAAAGGAAAAGCATACGCGACGATGTGAAGGTTATGCCCTGCCATGCTTGCTTGAGGTCCGCTAAAGATGTTGTCAGATTTTGCACTTTAGTTCAGACAAAATCATATTGACGGTCAAGCGTCGTTGCCCAGCTGCTTGTTAGAACGACCTTGTTGACGCTAGCTGCAACGGCTTGGCGAAGGACATTCAATGTACCATCTACAGCGGACTCAACAAGATGATGAAATATTTGTTGACGAAGCAATTTAGCAAACAGGCTTACTGCGATGTAGTCCTCTGGCGAACCTTTCCCAACTAACGGACTAGCAACATGAATAATGCCATCAACACCTACGTGAATTTGAGCCGGCGATTGTCTCCAGAAATGAGACAAAAAGTACCTTTGAGGTTTTCTGTTAAATCCCCATTGGCAACATCTTCAACATGGATCAGTGTGAGATCTGGATTTTCCTTGCAAATTGTGGCCTCGAGGAAAGATATCCGTCCAGACCTGGCTGTCCTGCCAGTGGAACATATCTTGTATAAAAGTTTGTGCCATTCCAACCCCAACACTCACCCACGTACTGCATAGCCCTTACGCAAGAGTTCGAGAACGACATGGGAGCCTACAAAGCCTGAAACGCCAGTGACCTAGGAAATCAAAGTCAAGTATTTTTGAGCTAGCACAGCGGACAAGGACTGACGAGCACGACTGGTTTAGACATGAAAGTTTAATGGGAGGCGATTCTGATGTACACTGAAAGTCCGAAGTCCAACGTTGACATTCTTATCCACATTTTATGGAACGGGGTAAGTGTTGCGTAGCACCCAATACGTACGCAGATACAAATGCATATGCGTTTGGTGAATAGCCGAGCTTCCGAGAGAATCGCAACGAAAAAATATTGCATGGTCTAAAAATGGCGAGTCACCAGACCGAAAAAATGGTATTGAGAGACACTGAGGTCCCTTGGATGAGGCTATCTACGAATTTACAAACAACCATAGGCTTATTGTAGGGCGCGAAGAGTCACCATAACGCTTATAAAATCCAGGGAAGGAAGAGGTAATGATTCGAGTAAGAACTGAGTCAACCAGTAACATCTTGCTCAGAATCGGAACATGAATGTATGAAGAGTTGAAAATGCGAATAATGCGAGGTATCTTTGAAAGACATGCAATGCAGATCAAAGCTCGTCACAGAAGGGGATATCGTCGTCGTCTGCCGACGCGGTGGCAGTGGGGTTTGCGGGTGCGGCAGTGGTGGGAATGACAGCACCAGGAAGGGTACCAGAAGGATGAGGAGGCACCTGAACTGTGTTGGAAACGCAAAGGACCTAAAAAGAAAAAGAAAATTATATCAATCCATATTCAACCGAGGATTATGGAAGCAGAGCAGATAGCGAAAAAGCGCAAGGTATTACTGACCTCGCCAACGTAGATGTTGGTACACTCATCATTTATTTGGGGGTTGTTCAAGTAAAGGATGGTCGTGTTGAATCCATGGTTGGCAGAGATGTGGTCGCAGGTGTCGTTAGCAACGACTACATAGGTCTTCGAGCAGTCCTCGTTGCCGTATCCAAGGCAGATGGTGTTGCCAGGTACAAGATTTGAGCAGGACGAATCGATGGTGGCGGTGTTGATAGCAGACAGCTGGTAGCTGTGATTGTCATTTCTTGTCAGCGCAAAATTCTGATCGGCTGAATGGAGACATACGTCGAGACGTTCTTGGCCGCAGAGATACTGTCACAGATATCACCCTCTTGGATAGTGTACTTCCTATTGCATGTTGCACCGTAGACAGCTAGTCAGATCTGTTAATTCTGGAATCCAATTTCAAGCCAAGGAAGCGACGGACATTGGGCAAGAATGGGTAAAGCGAGGAGCGCAGCGGAGAAGAACATGGTCAATGATAAAGAATGGATGGTGCGATACTGCAAAGGAGAGACTCGAGCGTGTCTGGACTGCGGAAGGTGAGGAAGAGGGATGGATATTTAATTTTAGCCCAGCCCTTCTTTCTATATACTTCGGCAAATTCCTAATCGCCGATCGTCATGATGGCAACGTTGCCCTGACATCAGATTTTTTTTTTCTTCTTTTTTTACAGGAATGCATGATTCTGTCATACCTCAGAGCTTGAAAGATGCAAGTAGAGGCATCGGCTATATTCAGGACTTTTGAAGTAGCTCAGAGTCACTGGTCTTTCTCTTATGTAGGATATGACAGGATATATGACCCACATGAGACCCAGAACCCAGTGTGCTTGGCAACGGAATAAACAAAACAATCCATATCAAACTTTTCTTGGCAGCCGCTTCCACCCACCCTTGTAATCTCTTCTACTGTGGTTGTGGAGCATCGACAGAAAGTTCACCTTCCACTAGCCTATAAGACAAACGATCCATGATTAATTCTTGAATCTCACTCACATTGAATGCTTTGACATTTCGACAAGATCCGATGGTGAAGGATATCTTGCCAGGAAAAAAAAATATGTCAATCTGTAGATACATACCGCACCCCATTGTCGTCACGGAAACAACGTCAAGATCAAGATAAAAGGCAGAAGGTGCCATTTTGCAAAATCCTTTTGTTAATCACTACATATGTATTTATGCAAATCTTCATGATAAGATATGAACGGTTATTTCTTTGACGAGAGAGCTTCCAAATCGTTCAATTTCACTTAGTACGGCGCCTTCATTCAACTCAACAAGCCCCTTGTCTTTTGCCTTTGCTGTCTCCTGGACACCAAAAAGTTCAGAATGCGAGGTAACGGGCGAAAGAAGCTAGCGTACCTTTTTGACGGGCATACTTGAAAATTCGCCAAGCACCCTAAATGGTCTGGGTTTCTTCAGGGAAGGGTCCCAAACAACACCGAAACGGTCACCGCCAAACTGATCATGGAATATTTTGAAGGTGTGACCGTAGATCCTCTGCAGTGAAATCAATCAACTAGCTCAGAAATGGACATCCAAGGGTTTTGAGCGGCTCACCTGCAGATCATGGAAGAGTAGACGAGCAGGATCAAACCCGGGACGAACAGATTGATTGTCCTGAAGGTTTGCGTACTTGCCCCGTGAAAGAAGATCTGGGTCAACGATGATGTTGTGGAAATATCGTGGAAGTTGGGCGGCATCAAGGTGTACAATAAAGTCGTAGTCCGACGTCGGGTGAACGAACATGGACTGTGGTTATGCGGTGAGCACAAAGAAAAGAGGCGGAAACGTTGAGTTACCTTAACATTGAAGTTTCCCTGCTCCAAACCCTGGAGGTGTTGCCAAGTCGCCCGTGCGAGGGCTCGGACTCGATGAGCAACAACGAGATCGGGACCATTGGAGGTCCACATCTTGCCTTCCTTGTCAAAGTCCGTTGCGATGCTCCAAACACCGCCAGAAGTCGCTTTAGGTCTTGCCTTTGACGAGTCAGCCTCGGAGGGTTTAGTTGGACCGGATAAGGGAACAAATAAACCCTCCTCCCATTTCCAATCCTTCAGGAATGCAATGACCGTCGAAAAGCCACGCTCCTTGCTCCCAGGCACACTCGCAGGGTCGTTCCGTTGAGCATCGTCATCAATATCCTGCCCAATATTCCTGCCATCCCCGACAAAGAAGCTGGCACAGATGAGTTCCACCGCTTCCTCGCTGATGTGCCCATGTAGTAGCCAGTGAGTCGCCAGCCAACGCTTGACGAGCCTCACAGTGCCTGCGAAGGCGGAGTACTGATGGCAAAGGGAGGCGATGGCGCGGTGGTGCCGTGGTGAGTGAATAAATCGCCGAGTGTAAACCTCCTTCGCCTCAAGAGCTTCACGGTGCTGTTTAAAATTCTTGCCATCCTGACCGGGTTGTATAGCTCTGATAGCTGGTAGGATAGGTTTGTTGTATTCCTCAATGATCCGGTCGAGCAATATCGCTTCTCTTTCATTCCATATTGAGATCGTGAATGCCCAACCCTCAGGCGTAACAACCTCCAAAGTTGTTTGATCAAGAATCTCGGACGTTTGGATGCCGTCACCTACAACGACTGTGGCGCGGAGGCCATCAATTAAGGACATCAACTGAGAGGCGATGCGTTCAAAGAAAGCAAGTTTCATTTTCTGGATGGCCTTCAAGTCATCCGGCCATCGTGAGGATTTCTCGAATTCGAGAATGGCGTGTATCGGCGAAACATACTGGGCTGTCGCCGGGAGGATGGATGAAAGAGAAGTCGGAAGTGGTACGGGACTAAACACGCTAGTATAGCGTAGTTGCTCAGATATCGGGCTGATATTCAAAATGGAAAGCGGCAAAGCATTGTCTAGCCCTTTGATCTGTTTCACGAGCGTATCGAATGCGGTAATTGCGCCCTTGAATCCAGTCGATATCCCCGCAGAGATATACTTCGAGGATATCACTTCCGGGAGACGCAGTAGTGAGTCAAAGGATGTCTGCCATGTGTGGATGGCATCATTGCCAAGACCAAAGTGACGCTGAAGAACGTGTCGAACGATCATACCGGGAATATGCGCCCGTTCATCAGCTGTCTTTACGTCCCAGACAACGCTCTCAATAATGCGCCCATCCTTGAAACGTCGTAATTCAGCCTTATCGCCCCAGAAGTCACGGAAACGTTGGACTTTGGATGTATCTTCCTCATCCGCGGCTGGGCCATGGTCAACGAGGCGGAAAGCGGTCGAGGAGTTATGTATGAGACCAATGTAGATTGTGCCGGCGTGGTGAGGGTGTGCCTGGGACAATGCACGCGGTGATGATGGTTCGTGAAGTATGGCGATTGCTTTAGTGCGATCACCCAGGCCATGATGGAGAAGAGATGATAAGGACGCCATCAAAGCGTTTGCAGGCGAACCAGAATCGAGACTGCAATGGACAGAAGAATTCCGGGACTTTGCAGTGGAGAGTTCGACACATATCACAGTGTCAAATCGTGTTGAGAGGTCGCGATGGTCAGTGAGAAAGACGTCTGTAAAGGGATCTACGGAAATCGAGGAGTGATCTAACGCTTCCAGAGTCTTCAGGGCATCATGCTGAAGCTAACATCGCGGTGAGCTCTTCCAGAGGGACAAGAGGGGGAAAACTATACCAGGTGCAGTGATCCCAAGGGGACGCCGACTAGTAAGTTCACTGTTGACGACGAATCCACGAAAATTGCTTCATGATGTTGTTTGTATTCCTCTGGTGGAAACTGATAAAGAAAGTGGATTAGAGATAGCCAACACAAGAATGGATATTCCTACTTTGTGAGCTCCTTCTTTAGTCTTGAGAAATACCGGGTCCTTTTCGAAATCATGTTTGGCTAGAAAATATCAGTATGCAGACTCACTGCATGGATCAGGGTCACTCACACAAAAAGTCAAGGACACCTCGAAACAGTTGGTATGAACTCAAACCGCGTCCTAGTGGTTTTCTTTTAGATGGTTTGAAAGCGCCGACACGTTCTTCGCCAGCAATGAGAAGGCCGAGCAGCGCACTCCACCAGGCACCTCTATCTGCAAATCCACGAACACACAACCGAGAACCAGGTCCGTAACCACGTTGATTTGCCCAAACACGTAACAAAGCTACAGCGTCAATGAAGGCCGGCGAGTCCTCTTTGAGAGCGTGCGTGGCAAGAAGTTGAGTCTTCGGGGTCAAAGCTAGAAGGAGAGCAGTGTTGTATACTGGTGTCGCAAGATATGTAGATTTTGTAGCATCATTTGGTGTTGTGTTGATCCGAATATTAGAGTGGGAAGGAGAGAGTCTATGGAGGGATATAGGGGATTGTGAAGAAAGCACGGGTATGATACAAACTTGTGCATGGAGTTTGGTGAAGTCGGTTGGCGAGTCATCTACAAGATATGAGCAAGTAAAAACGAAAATTCGGTTTGACGCACCCTTCTTTGGTATAAGCACCAATTTTGTCAGACGTGGGTCGTCTGATTGTGAATCATATTTCACATCAACGTTAAGACCACTCTTTGGACTCTTGACTGCAGCAGCTATAGTTGCAAGATAGAAGGCGCGTTTATGAAAGAAGCGTCCATTGAGGTAATCTTTTTCTTGAAATAGTTCCTGTGATTACATGTTAGGTCGAGAGCACTGGGTAATCTCACAACTCACATTGGGCATTTCAAGCGCAACATCTACTCCGAACCTGATTCCATCTTTTGCTTTTACGCTGGTTTTTAACGGCCAACTTCCTACAACAGTGATATCACTGGGCTTCTCGAAAGCCACCTTCCAATTCGTTTCTTCGGTCGGCAGGGGAGCACAATAGGGGACAGACACGCCCTGTTTCATAAGACGCCGGGAGGCCTCAAGTGGATGATGTGGTTCGATAGAAGGAAGGGCCATAACAGCAGAATGTAGAGAAAGTAGAAAACGTTCTATAGGCGGTATTCGTGAATCCTTAGGTCGTACATTAGGCAAAAGCGCATCAATCTAAAGCGAGGGCTGATGTCAATGAGATAGAGTAGAGCTAGCATGAAGCGCACCTGAAGTTTGAAGCTGCTTGACCTATAGAGATCC
Organism: Termitomyces sp. MG145; assembly: GCA_003313055.1. Taxonomy (NCBI): domain Eukaryota; kingdom Fungi; phylum Basidiomycota; class Agaricomycetes; order Agaricales; family Lyophyllaceae; genus Termitomyces; species Termitomyces sp. MG145. The sequence continues at coordinate 33,097 of QGOB01000196.1, forward strand.
GTCGCATCCTTGATGACCCTCAGCTCCTCTCCAGTTGGTGGTTTCTTGGGTTTTGTACCTGGCTCATGTAGAGCTGCAGTGTTTAAGTCACTCTCATCGTCTAATCCTGCCCACTCTCCTCCTCCATCTTCCTGTTCTGAGTCGACGGATTCGTCGTCGTTCTCGCTTTCCTCACTCAAAGCATCGCCTTCATCCGAACGATGAATATCGGCATGGGACCCATCCAACTTGTCCTCAACTTTTCTTGCCTAGGAATAGAATCAGAAAATATGTATATTCACAGGTGAATCGTGTCACGTACCTTGCGCGAGCCATCCTCTGCTGCTCTCTTCCTTTTGAGATTCAGTCCCATCGTCGCGTAAGTCAGTAACGAAAAATTACACAGCCACTGTGGCCTCTCCGATCACTCACGCTTCCATCATCTCCATCGAAGTGTCTCGTTTCTCACTAATAAACTGAGGAACTCTGGGAACACTTATCAGAAGTGGAGTAACACTTAAAGTGGATGCGCTTTCTCACCGGGTGATGCTCAGGTCCAGTTGCGGTCCACTGTGGAGCTGTTTACAAGGTGAACTGGTATGTTCGTCAACGAGGTCTATCATCCGAGTACGGCGGCCTATATATCGTCTCGCCGTTCCCAAACATTTGAACCATTTTTATTCATGCACTATGTCTACATATATGAAGCTGGAGAGCCCTAAAGGTCTCATCTTCGTAACTTCGGAGCCTGGATCGGTCTCAGAGGCAGAGTTCAACGGTCATTTGTTTCCTAATCATTACCACTCTTGTTATACTAACATTTTGACAGACTGGTACGATAATGAGCACATACCTCCACGCCTTGATGTTCCTGGGATATTGTCATCTAGCCGATACAAAGCCGTGGACTCTTTAACGCCCTCTTGGCTTGCGCTGTACGACATCACGACCCCCGATGTTGCTCACAGTACCGAATACAAGTCTTTGGGATCAAAGGCTTCGAAAAGGGAGAAGCATATCATGGGCAATCTTGATAGCATCAACCGTCGGGTGTACGAACTCCTCATTTCATATAGTCACCCCAACACAAAACTCTTATCCCTCCCCTCCAAATATGTTTTCGTTGCCCACATGAGAGTCGGGAGGCGAGGAGATGAGGATTTCAATCGATGGTATAACGAAGAGCATTTGGTACTCCTTTCTAAAGTTCCTGGTTGGATATGCGGAAGACGGTACAAAATGCTGGAATCGGTATCGCGAGGCGTCAAAATTGAACCTGCTGAAGATGAAGAGCCTTACACTGATTATCTCGCGATCCATGAGCTTGAAAGTCATGGTTTTATGGGCCTTCCCGAGTTCAATGCCGCCATTGAAACACCATGGAGGGAGCGTGTTATGAAGTCGTGATATTCTCGGAGTTGAGGTTATTTGAACGTTATAAGTTGCACAAACGCCTACATTGTTAGAATCTGATCCTTTTGCTGAGGAAGATCCTTGGATGAAATTCTACTCCTGTGTTCAGTCTCTTCTCTTTCTCGATGCCATTTGTATAGTATAATCACCCCTCTTGGGGATGCCTGTCAATATAATGACTTTCTTTGCCTATTGGACTTGTGCCCTTATACTTCTGCTAATATAGATCAAGGGGCTTCAGAAAGAGATTGAACTTGTTGAACATTTCGAAGCGTTTTTGCATTGTTCCAACTCAAGCAACCTGAAGGTCGTTGTAATAAATTCCGGTCCCGGCGGTAATTGACGCCACGTCTCGACACTCCGGGCTTACAAAGAAACGTGGCGTATGTAAACTAATCAATAAGTCGTCCACGACGAGTGTGAGCTGCCACCGCTAAGTAGTATATTTCCACTTTCAGTACAACATCAGAACTACAGTATCCAGATACAGTATGATAAAGATATAATGTGTATAAAAATAAGATTACTAATCAGGATGCGATTGTCAGTAATAATACAGGCCGCGATTACATATTTAATTCAGAAAAAAGTATGGGATATCTCAGGCGTCATCGGCTGTTTGATCTATTAGAGCGCGAGCGTAATCGCCACGAGGCGTGAGTTTGAACTTGTAGGGTAATGGATGCCTGCAAAATGGCAATATGTGAGAGAATTGACTACCATACTAAACACCTCGCACGCACCGTATCAATCCACTGGTAAATTCGGCTTTAGGCTCGACAAGTCTGCCTAATTCATCTACCCCACGAGAGATATCGAATACAGCGAGCATGCAGGCAATGGATATGAAAAGCTGTGCCTCAGCCATGTACCGTCCGGGACAGACACGACGCCCATAACCAAATGTCGCTGACAGGGGATCGAGAGGTGAGAAATCCGGGGCGCGACCTTCTGGGCTGCTGGGGTTGACGAAACGTTCGGGATCGAAAGCGCTGGGGTTAGGGAATGTTTCGGGGTCGTGGAGGATAGCCCTGAAGGCTCAAGGTAAGCAGAGGAACACTGGGTAGAGTCCGATCAGGAGTGTTTACCAGGTGTTGCCTACGATTGCTGTTCCCGCGGGGATGAAATAACCGTTATATTCGTCGTCTTTCGTGACCATGTGTGGTAAGCCTATTGATCCTCGTGAGAAAGTGTGAGAAGAGTGCATGTCTGGAACTACCCAACGGCGCCACGGGAGCCCATCTAGAAAGTGGATGATGATAAGACTATACTGAGCAGAAAAGGTCGCGTACTCACCGCAAGAGTTCCTTAACGATAGCACAGATGTAAGGTAAGTCTTTCCTATCGGAGAACTCTGGAAGGCGGGAACGGCCGAGGACGCGATCAAGCTCTTCTTGGCCTTTGATCTGGACCTCTGGGTGGAGTAGAACGGCCAGGACGAAGGACGACAAAGCTGACATGGTCTATATGGCGCAAACAGATAGATTGTGAGGATCAAAAGATGCACTTCATTTAAGACTTGGGCGTACGCTTTCTGTACCAGCTGAGATTGAGTCAGCACCTCTGAGAGGACTGCGGAGCGAGCGAACTTCGTACCAGCATATGACATTCCAGCGCAGGCCTTTACGAGCTCGAGATCTTGCTCCAACGAGTCCTTGGACTCGGTTTCAAGCGCACTTGCAATGTTGGACACGAAGTTTGGCGATGCTGTGCCTTCTTTCTGGTCGGAGGATGAGTAAGTAGTCTAGCTCTTGGCATGTGCGAAGGGGTTTACAATGGCACGCATGGCCGTCTCGAACGGCGCGTCACGCATCTCATATACAGTCGCCTTCCATTCCCTTGCCTTTCGCTGGAAGCCTGCACCCGGCACCCATTCTCTAGCTTACCCATTCAGGCACAAGGTGAGACGAACGATGTATTCGGACACTCACGGAACATGTTTTACTGGATCTGAAGGTCAGTGGTCATCATATCCGAGCCAGGGGGATATCCACGTACGGAAGGGAAGAAACTCGACAAAGAATGCACCAGGGTTGGCTGCTTCGGCCATACCTGCGAGAGCCTTTTCGGCAATCTCGATGTACCGGTCGTTCTTTGGCGCGATCTGTATTCCATAGGTAACATTCATGATTATACTCGCTGCGTTACTTTGCGTGAAGAATGAATATCCCGTCAGACGATGGGAGAGCCGCGGGTACTCACTGGCGGAGGTGTTCGATCAGTTCCTCGGGAGATTCGAGGAGGCTGCGCAGAAGAGCGTGCGCCTCTTTGCGCTGGGTAGGCCAGTGCACTGGCGCCACGGATTGTTGGAATTGCCGATGGAACATGCGGCGGTGTGCTTTCCAGCGCTCGCCTGTACGAGTTGAGTTGAGTTGAGTTGAATCTGATGGGGGATAGATCCAGTACAAACCATATGGCATGTGTCCAAAAGCCCAGTCCCATCCCATTCTAGAGAGTGTGGAGAGAGATGTGATCATCAGAAACGCAGTATCTGATAAATCAAGGGATGATAGTACAGTTCATGCAACATGGTTGAATGTCCGCGGTCAGAATAGTTTGCGGAGCGTTTCTCGAAAAGGTCGTTGACTGAACGGAATGAGTTGACGAAGAGAACGTTCTTTCCGAGGACAGTGAGAAAGACGAGATCTCCTAGAAACGCAGGGCCGAATGACTTGAATGAAGAGCAAAATGAAAGAAGGTAGGGACCAAGACAGACCGTGTTTGTGGTACAAGCGCAGGTAGGCTGCTATCTCGTCCTTACGCGCGAGGTCGAGCAAGTTGCCTAAGAGTGGGAGAGGACGCGGACCAGGCGGGTAGGGAAGACCGTTGGGATTGGCTCGTTTGTGATCCTGGTGGCGCTTGTAAAGGCAGAACAGAGCGAATAGAACGATCCATATGGCGCCGTAGATTTTGGGAGAGGCAAGAGCAACCATAGGAAGGGAAGGCATGGTTCAGTCAGACAAGGCGGAGACGCGGTGAAGTTAAGCTTTTTATACGCCCTTGCTCATATTGAATGGACAATTGCCGGCGAAGCCCGTTTCCAGGGGGAGATGCATACCACGGATCGTTTCCTGTTATTCGGTTCAATGACGTTTTTGTATCATTATCATCAGCAGTGCCCTTGAGATCATATACCGTGCGTCGAGGTCAGAAATTACCCACATAGTGGTTTGTGCACAAAAAAGTCCGTTGATTGATTTGGGACGGGCCGTTTGATTAAGCGTTACTTAACATTTGTGAAAATAGCACACCAAAATGTTGGTATCCAAATTTGATTTAAGTAGATCCCAATATCAAAATGTTGTTTCATGTGTCCATTCTTTGCCCAAGATAAGATATCCCAGTCTCGATATAGTCAGATAGGCAGTCCCTGTGTTTGCATATTTGTCATCGACTTGAAATCTCGAGAGGCGTACGATCTACGAATTCGCGGCGTTAAGGAGTCGTAGGCCTGTTGGGTTCTGCCGAGATCAAGAAGGCAAGAAGAAATGGCGGTATGTAATACGCGAGCATGGTTTTTCAAAGTTTGTTTCGACCCCAAGCGCAACTTTGGACTGAAGATTACGAATTTGTGAGCAGAGAAGTAGCGCGGCAGAAGACGTTCTTGTGTTTCTTTTTATTTTGGTTTTAATTTTTTTTTTTCTTTTTTTTTTTCGCCGGATATGATGACGGAAAAGTGCGTTCCTTGGAACATTCATGCGGTTGTAAGGAAGTTCGAATGCGGCGGGGTTCATGAAGGGTCAGGTCAGGTCTCACCGGGGTCAGGGGCAGGCAGCCATGCATACTCAAAAAATAAATAGATCGGGTAAGGAGAGGGGAAAAAGTATTCGCAAGTTCTCCCCCTCTGTCGATCAATCGTAGCTATATAGTAAGTACGTGTTGCTAGATCGAAAAAGTCAACCTGCTGCGAACCGCTCCAAGTGATTTTAAGAACGCACAGAGTGCCACTTTTCGGTTCTTCCGGCGCCCCTCTGTCCTCTCAGGAAGCATGGCACAAGAATTCTTATAAATGTTGATAGGAGCATGTGGCAAAAGGGAAGCCTTGATGGGACTTTTATTAGAGATAGACGATGGGGACATAGGGTCGCGGGTGTCGGGGAAGTTGACCGTCGATGTCATCAATCAACTCATCAATTATTTTTCAAATTACAGACGACGTCAGTTCTCTCCTCCTCCTTCCGGCGTTTCGTTTCGCACTGTGCCATCTTGCCCATCAAGAAATTTCAACACACATCGCGCGCATCAAAACAAATCAGAGAGGAGCGCTGTGTGCTTTTTTTATTCGAGAATGAACGGCAGCAGAACTGACTGGGTCGGACTTGTCCATACTGTCCAACGATAAGTCGTCTCGCCATGGGGGGTTCAAGGGCGCTTGATTGCTTGCCAAGGCCAAATGAGGATTCAGATGTCTGCGCGTCGCATGTTAAGGTTTGAAGTGAAAGGAGGCGTTGTATTGTTGTGCAATTTTCGATTTTTTTGTTGCTTGATCTGATTTTGCTGCCATGTTGTTAATTCATGTATGATATATATGCGGCTCCAGGCCACCCAGATCATACAAACGACTTGATTAAAATCTACACTTGTATAGAGCGTGAAAATACAAACAACAGAAAAGCTTTTGATACAAGTCCCTTCCACTTCACGTCAGCATAAAGCCGCTGAAATCCAAAAAGGCTTCTTCAAGGGACATTTTGCGCACGACGAGTGCCTCGACGATGAGGCGGCTTCCGTGCGTTTGGGTAGAGTGTACGGCCGCCGCAGGCGGAGGCGGAGGTACAAAGACATCGTCATCGTCGACTGGGCCTGAAAGAAAGTCATCGTTGTATTGTGGGTCATTCGTCGACTCGTTGAGTGAGACGTGAAGCGCTGCGAGCCCCGAGACGAGAGCAGATGTTTCTGTGGGAGTGGGATTGTGGTCGACGGTGAAAGGCGCGGGGCCAGGGGAGGGAGAGGGAGAGAGGGAAGGGGTGTCCAGAGGGGGAGTAGAGCTGGAGATTGAGCGAGATGTGGCGTATGCAACGAGGGCGCGCCGTTTTTCCTCGCGTTTGCGGTCGCGCACTTGGCGGCGGGTGAGTGCCTTTGGCGTGTGATTGTGTGGGACGCCGTCGACGACGTGGTTTGGTTTCTTGAGACGTTTTGGCGCGATGTCGGTGTGGATTTGCATGCGCGCACGCATAGGGCGCGGCTTGAAGACGGAGGCGATCTCGAGGTCGATGGCGACGACTCGGGATTCATACTCGGGGTCCATAGAGAAGAGAGGCGCTGGGGAGGATGCGCGAGGTTTGTCGTCGTTGCAGTCTTCGTCTTCGTCGTCTTCGTCTTCGTCATCGTCGTCTTCGTCATCGTCGTCGTCGTCGTCGAAAGATGTCGACTCTGTGTCAGGGCTTGGAGTTGGACGTGCAAGATGACGTTTGCTCGTTTGCGACGCGGCCAGTCCGGCCATCGCTGCGGGCACTTCAATTTCTTTGACGACAATGACGCTGGCGCCAATCTCGCCAGCCATCATCTCAAGAGTCTCGAGAGTTTCCTCTAGCTCTGCACGAGGAAGACCGATGAGGGCGCCAGAATCGGCAACACCGAGCTCATAATAAGCTTGTCCGCCGCCTTCAAGGAGACGCCATTTGAGCTGAGTGACGAGACGGGCGAATCGAGCAGGAGAGGGCGAGAGAAGCTGGAGTTTGTACTCGACGTTGCCCTCGTCGTTCTCGGGGACGAGGCGAGGGAGATTGTCGTTGTCGTTGTCGACGGAGGTGAAAGAGTCCCAAGGGCTGCCAATTCGCGGGCTTTCTGATTCTGACTCTCCAAACATCAACGAGGAGTGTTACAACAAAAAGTCTAGTACTAAAAACCTTCCTTTACTATACTCAATTTCAAATCAAGAAATACTATCAAAGGGTCGATGGCGTAGTTGGTTATCGCATCTGTCTCACATCATTTGATGTACACAGGAGGTCCTCAGTTCGAGCCTGGGTCGACTCATGAAAGGCATATCCAGGTGCATTTTTGCATCGTTCCATCTTCGGAAACACCTTCCATCACGAGGCCAGCGTCCCATGAATCCACGTCGTGCTCGCTTCAATCTCGGGTGTTGGCTTCTGCTTCTACAGTCTGACCTTGCCACCCCAATGTTTATCCGTCTTTCTTGATTCTCCCTCCAACTGTTCAATTTCGTTCCAGAACCTTGGCTCAAAAGAGACAAAAATAATAATGTCGAGTCAAATTCCACCTCCCAGCAGCAATCTGGATTCAACTCGGGTTAACTTTTCAATTTTCTGTCTTGGCCGAACATGGCCTATATCATACATGTGATGCTCGTACAAGGTCTCAAAGGTCAAATTTTACCCCTCGGCTTGGCTGGTACTTTTCTCTTTAAAAAGCCTCGACACCACTCAGACCAAGTTGTACTGGCCATGATTCTTCAGTATTCCCTCGTCGCTCTTGCGGTTGCCTTTCCGGCCCTCGCACAACAACCTGTGTACTCACAATGTAACCAATCCGTCATTGATGTGTCCGTCCTTCATTGACCCTTATGTGTAGGTGGCGGCCTCGGTTGGACTGGTGGAACGACGTGTGTCTCCGGTTCTGTTTGCACTGCTGTGAACGATTATTACTCTCAATGTCTGCCTGGAACTGCAACGACCACCACGCCGACTACTTCGATCACTCCTACCACAACGCCCACGACAACCGGCACTACTACGACTGACGTTGGAAGCGCGACCTGCACAGCCCTCCCAAGCAGCATCCCTCTGACATCGAATGCCAAGCTACCTGACCCGTTCAAATTCGTGGGCGGATCTCGTACAATTACAAAAGCAGATTGGGAATGCCGTCGCGACGAGATCTCTCAGCTCCTTCAGCGCTACGAGCTTGGAACGTTACCACCCAAGCCCCAAACCGTCACCGCGTCCCTCTCCGGCAGCACTCTCACAATCAACGTCTCGGACAGCGGAAAGTCAATCTCCTTCTCCGTCAGTATTTCAGCGCCTTCCGGTGCCACTGCTCCTTATCCTGCCATCATTGCCTATGGTGGCATGAGTATTCCTAGGCCATCGGGTGTCGCCGTCATCACCTTCAACAACGACGACATGGCTGCCCAAGTGAACGGCAATAGCCGCGGCCAAGGTAAATTCTATACGCTCTACGGATCCGGACACTCCGCGGGCGCCATGACCGCATGGGCCTGGGGTGTCTCCCGCATCATCGACGCCCTCGAGATGACACCCGCTGCCAACATCGACCTCGAACGCATCGCAGTCACAGGATGCTCGCGGAACGGAAAAGGCGCACTTGTCGCAGGCGCCTTCGAAACCCGCATCGCGCTCACCATACCCCAAGAGTCCGGCTCGGGCGGCGCCGGATGCTGGCGCATCTCCGACGATATGCTCGCGAGCGGCATCGAGACACAGACCGCGTCGGAAATCGTCCAAGAGAACGTCTGGTTCTCGCCTCTATTCAACCAGTACACGAGCCAGGTGCGCAACCTCCCTTTCGACCACCATATGCTCTCTGCGCTCGTTGCGCCCCGGGCCTTGCTCGTTATTGATAACACGAGCATCGACTGGCTCGGTCCGCGCAGCGTTTGGGGATGTCAGACGACGGCGCATGAGGTCTGGGAGGCCTTGGGTGTCCCTGATAATATGGGCGTGTCGCAAGTGGGGAACCATAATCATTGCGCGTTCCCTTCGAGCGAGCAGGGCGACCTCGATGCGTTTGTTAATAAGTTCTTGAAGGGGCAGAGCACGAATACGAATATTATCAAGACTGATGGCCCGAATAACAATGGCTTTGTGGTCACAGACTACGTTGATTGGACCACTCCGACTCTCACGTAGATATGAAGGCACGATGGAGCATTCAGTGGGAAAAGAAAAAAAAAAAAATTTAGGGCAACTTGACACATACTTGTAAATAAATCTATACTAGTGAGTATGGACAGAAACTTGATTTTTAGTTCTGTAAAGGTGTGAATCCTACCAATCTCCTCCTCTAGCCTTGTCCAACCGGCCCGATTTCGATCCCATGTACGGGTTGGACCGAACTTGGGCGAGAGATTCAACCAAGTAGAGTTACTCGACTTATTCTATTATCAGAAGTCAAAAAAGACTTACTGCTTCCACTCGGTGCCTCTTATTCTAAATTTCACAATGTGTACAAAAATTCATTTCACGTACTTACAACTACTTCACATCCAACCCATTTATCCTCTCAACGCCTCCCACTCCGCCCCCTTCCACCACTGCACACCCACATCCCCCACACCACCCTCATACACACCGCCACCTCGCACAATCCTCAAACTCGGAATCCTCAGATCCCCTTCATCATCTCCAAGTCCCCACAAACTCACCCCAATCAAGTTCTCTCCTTCATAGTCTAGGATTCCCTGGTGTACTACGAAGGAAGTCTGAGGACCGATATTCGCAATGCGTTTTCCCATCTGCCAGCCGTTGATGTATAGTTGTGCTTTGATATCAAAATTGAGAAGTTGGGTAAGAGGAAGGGCACGAGGACTACGTACCCCGGTAATGTCCTGGCATGTCGTCGAACGTAATCGCGAGAGGGATATCGTGGTTCTTTGGTAGGTTCAGATTGAATCGAGTGCGGAAGAATCCAACCTTGATGGCCAGATGATCATTCGGGATGTTCATTCAAGTCTGCATATGTGCATAGCGCGTACCCCCGGCTTATCAAGTCCTTGAAATGGTGTCCTCAGCTCCCATTCAGAATCGTCAAACCCAGGCAAGTGCCATCCCTTTCTCTGTGTGGTCTTCAGCCTACTGATCAGCTTTAGAAACATCACATCGACCTACTTCAGCGTACAGTCCACCTAGGTATGACAAACAGTATTAGATCACTGCCTCGATCACAGCATCATAATGTACCTTCATTCAAGATCTTACGTGTCTTGTCTGGGAAATCCTCACCTCCATAATTACCTGCCAACTCCCACTTCGTGAATTGTGCATCATTGGGTCGGCCAACGAGATAATACCCCTGCAAGCCAGAATGATTATCGTAAGCGCCTCACATGACGCAAACGCATGCACCTGTAACCCTCGGGGCTGCTGCAAATCCCTCTGCCTTCCTCCAGGCGTACAGCACACAATTTGACCTGCAAGGTTTCCGCCCATATGACTGTACAACCAGAACAGCATCAGTACTTCAAGCTATAAACCACGAATACTTGACCCCACTCCTGCAATATGGTGATACGATTTTGACCGTCCACAAGCATATCGCTCGTCACAGGCCATGACTCATTATTAGTTGCAAGCAGTGTATCCGACGAACCTAGGAAATGTTCATTAAGCCATGCCGATGCCGCAAAGTGTAAACCTCCGGAAACGCTGATATTGACCGCCGTAGGCACAGGAAAAGATTTGTTCTGCTGGAATGTCCCGCGCCACAGCAGGTTACCGCCCTGAAATAACCTATCATCAACCATCTACATTGAGCGAGATAAGACTGTACACGTACGTGAAATCCATAGTCATCGGCATACAAGATCCACGGACCTCCATAATACGGCGGGAACGTATTCGTTGTGGTCGTGTGATTGGCAATCACAAGGCTCTCATCCTCAAACCCAGCCCCAATCTCAGGCAATGAATCCTTATACCTCCACTCCGCCTCCATCAATTCCGGAATCTCAACGCTCGGAGCACTCGCCTCAATCTCAGCCTGCCATATCCCACCAGTAACCTTCTTCACGCTTCCGAGCTCTTTCCCATTCCACGAAATCGAGGTCACAGTACTGGGTCCGTAGACTGTGAGGACCGTGCTTCCCTCTGCATTTGTGTCGCCCGTCAACGCAAGGGCGTTCTGTGAGAATGTAGCTGTCCTAACAAGATACGGCCCTCTTACAAGCAGAGGCGCAGAAGCTTCAACATCCACGTATTCGGCGAGGTCACCTTTTCCGGCAATCGTGGGCATCCAAAGGTTAGTGGCGGTATCATAGTCCGCGATGAGAAGAACAATGGTTTTCTGTGGGGTTTGGAGTTCGACAGTCGTGATACCTTGAGCTACAACGAAATTTGACGCGAAGGATTTCTCGTTCTAAAATGAGTCAGTGGATGTGGACAAGTCCAAGGCATGCAGCAATACACACGCTAAAGTACTTCGTGGTGATCTGTGTCGTGCCCGAAGTCACGACGGCTGGTTCTTGGTCCAGCTGGACAGAGACTTCATACACCAAACCTTCGTTACCATAGACAACGAGAGCATCATTTCCGTCGAGCTGGAATGTCGACAGAAGCATTGCAGTTGAGTAGAGCAGTTTAGACGATCCAAAGGCCAGATCAGTGCTGATGATGAAAGAATCCCGGCCGAGTAGTGTAGAGTTCCCACTAAGCTGTGGAACAGTTATGTTGGTTGAACCAACAGCAACCGTGAGCATCAGAGGGACAGATGCACTTGGCGTGGGGCGTCAGCATGATCCCACTTTGATCTTGAAGAGTTGACTTACGGATTACTCGTCTTGATGTGTCTGGTGATGTAGAACGAAGCTCCAGTGTCCGGATTCTGCAAATGATTAGTAGTGACTCCTGCAAAAGTCAGGTTGTCTTCTCCTGACGCAAAAGGGCGGCCGGCAATGAGTCACTTGCCACGAAGTTGGACATTTGCAGTGTACCTTTATAATCAGTTTTGTAGATGTCTTTGAACGTTCGGAGGAAGAGGGACTGCAACTTGAGCTCGCTAAACTTGGCAGATAGCTCTCTGTTTTCCGCTACGGCCGCACCATAATCCTGGAAAGTACATGAAAAAACGACCTTTGAACCATTCTCAAATATTACATAGGACGTGTAAGCATCTGGAATGAATCGGTAAATCGATAGATCAATTGCTTCTATGTCACGCACTCGAATACGGAAGCTGTGCCCACGAAGTGCCGCCCTGTCATACAGATGCAATGAAATTCCATAGCGGACATTTGTCAGTGGTAGCAGCTCACATAAAACATATAAAAATTGACCTAAACCAATGATTGAAATCACGTAAATATTTCTTTTTTTGCACGGTGGATAGGGACTACTTACCGCAGTAACTCCATTAGCCCATAGGGCGAAATAATGAACACGTTGAAAGCTGAAGAAACATTTGCGCTGAACTGTAAATGACTCAGAGAGGACTGACTTTGGGTCCGTCAGCTCTCGGCATGCAGAATAGCCACCCTTCGACCCCCAAGGATCATAAGAACCGCCTTGGAATCTGATATATCGAGCATGATGAGGATTTGGTTGCAGGCCCTAAAAACGAAGCTATACTCAGGAAACATGAAAGGTATCTCTGGAGTGACTGATTCGTGATATGTCCTCCAAGTGGTAGGGATGTCTTTCCATATTGTGGGGTCCGCGCAGTTGAAGGCTGGATGATGATAGTTACTCAGCCTGAGCCAAGACCTTCGATGGGTGACTGTACGCACTGACTGGATAAGCATCGATACCATATATGTCTGCAGAGTCTACCAAGTTTCGGAACTCGCCAGAATCATTGACCACAGTAGGTACCACCTAAAATGTAGTTAAATTTTTTCGCAGATAAGATTTGCAAGGAGAACTTACTATACCAAAATCCAAAGCTCTCTGACGAAGCTGAGCGACATATTCATTTTGACCAGCTAGTGATAATGAGATAAGTTCGATGTATTCAGCAACGATCGCGAAGTCTGCGCTCACGGCCGTTATAGTATTCATTTTCGATCTGAACCATAATGACAGGACCACCGTTAGTGATCTGGTTCTTCGCAATTACTGGAATGACGGCGTTCCACTGTATTTGTCTCAAACTAAGGTCGTACGTGGTCAGTCAAAAGACGACGCACGTAATCTTGCCAAGCATCATAGTAATACGTATCGTTACTTCGTATCTCTCCATTGTAGGGATTCCAAAATGGATCTCCGGGAATCGTCGCGACATGTCCAGGGAGACCACCAGTAGTAGTTTCTGCACTAATAGCGTAATGAAGTCAGAACTTGATCGATATACCCGAAAAATCTCACTTGATGTAGGGCCCAGGTCGTGCGATGACGAACAGACCGGCCTCTTTGGCGGCATCAAACAGTGGCTGCAAGTCATTAATACCTGTCATATCTACAACACCCTTTTTTGGATTGAGAAGGTGCCAGTGAACATATATAGAGAGCGCATTAAGGCCAGCTGCTTTCGCCTTTTGAGTAATGTCTTTCCAGAGCGCAGGAATGGGAAGTCGCCATGTGTGAAATTCGCCTGATTGCAAAAATATACGCCTTCCGTGGATGTAGAACGAGTAGGGATCCCATTCCACAGTATCTGTCAATCCAGTCGAATTGTTGAAGGGACTTGTTGAACCAGGAGACAAGTTTGCTTGGGGGACTGTCAATGTTTGGAGGCAGCTGGCAACTCCAAGCAGCGTCAATGTGCTTCTGAGAGAGGCAAGAATGTACATGTGCAATACAAGGCAATACAGCGAATGCAAGCTTTATAGAGGCTTAATTGATCTGCTGACCGTGCTGCAAGCGTATTAATGTAGGGCAGCGGAGGATACGGGCCGTCAGCGGCGGAGAAACTAAATCAAAGAAGGTCGTGTACTTGGTATATTTGTATGACGGAGGAGGTTGATTGAGTCTTGACCTAATTCGATATGGATAATGTAACGGCACGACTGGAAGAAGATGGCTGTTTTACAATGGTCATTGATTTGCTGATATACACGTCGGCCACTACCTATACAAGCGATAGAGGGAATGCGCTGTCCTTACCAAGTTCGATTTACTCTTCTCTCTGGATGTATGTCTTGGATCATACTGTAAAGCTCGAAATCCTGTTTCCATGCTTTTATCTCTGTCCAAGAAACTGTGCCTCTGGAAAACATTTTGATCATTGAAGACTTTGTGACTCGAGACAGAAATTCCCAGCCCATGCTTCTAGGTCACGCCAACGCTTAGAGTGGCATGCTCAGAGTCTATTCTGGGCCAGAAGTATCACATACGATCCTGACCAAGAATCTATCGAGTGCATATTCCATGAGATGGATTTCGAGAGAAGGATGTGATTCGAGCGTCACGGTCATGCATCGTTTTTGATTGATTGATGACCAGTCACCGTGTCCAAAAATAGCAACACCCTTTGGACTCGACCACCATGCCACCCGCACTCTCCTCAGCTGTAAGCCGATCCTCCCACTCGCGAGGTGCATTTCTTACAGTCAATCTATAGATGACACTTAAACGAATCCATCGTGAGGTCGCCGACCTCAAGAAGGAGGATTTGGGTCCTATCGTACTTGCACCGTTAGACGACAACTTATACCTGTGGAAAGGTAGCATTCCCGGTCCTGAAGGCAGCGTATACGAGAATGGTGTATTTGACTTTGAAGTTGCTCTAGCCCCCGACTATCCGTTAGTAACCATGTCTCGCGGTCGGGTGTGATGTGCACAGGTATTCACAACTATGTAGATTTTCGGCACCAAAGGTCGTGTTTAAGACGAGGTAAGAACTATTCTGACCACATGTACGAGATCCTGACCGAAAGTCCGTTAGGATATACCACATGAATGTTGGTATTGTAGCGTCATTCATCCCTCTCAGTAGTCTAACGAAAGTCGCGTGATAGATTTCCGAACAAGGCAACATCTGCATCGACATCCTCAAGCATAATTGGTCACCAGCATTATCGTTATTCAAAGTGATGCTATCTCTGTCCTCACTTCTGACCGATCCCAACCCCAGTATGTCCATTCTCGATCGCTGGTCATTTGTCTTGCTCACCTGGACTTCTAGAGGATCCTCTAGGTAATCTGTTCTTGTAAGCTATCACTCCGTGTCACGATCTAATAGTTCTTCGCATAGTCCCCAGTATTGCCAACCAATACATTCGCAATCGCAAGACACACGATGCCACGGCACGCCAATGGACGGAAATGTATGCATGCCCGAAACAACCTGCGCCAACTGCCGGGTCCACTCTGTCAGCAAAGGCAAAGGGCAAGCAGAAAGCTTCCGATACTCCGAGTGGATCGTCAATTTCAACATCAAAAACGACGAACTCCGAGCCTATTACGATTGAGGACTCGGATGATGAACGGCAAGATCTTCCGAAACGTGATCCCACTAAGGGCTCTAAGCGCAAAAGGGAAGAGAAACTGGAGGTTAACTTGGTAGATGATGATGACGAGGTGAAGGTGTCAGACGGTGCGACCGCCAGCAAGAAACGAGCCGTCGGGACCGGGCGGACACCCAGGAACAGTGTGGTCAATGGAGGAAGTGGTCGTTCGCAATCTTTACCGCAGTTGGGAGAGGTCATCGTTCTAGATGATGATTGAGCCAATAGCTTGGACATCATTACACCTGCATAGATTATACAGTGATTATATTGTAACATAAGATTGGAAAATAGGTTTTAGGGATAAATCAAAAAACACCAGTCGAAGCAAAATCAAGCTTGCAAATTCTATTTGAACATATATCCTGTATTTGGAATGTCAAGAGAAATACAAGGTACGGTAAGAACTACACACCTGTGCAATTCCGTGCCTTGCAGGCACACTTGATATATACTGCATCTTTGTCCCCGGCTGGTGAGGAACGAGGCGCCCCCTGCACTCGACTGAGTCAACTTTTCAGACATTTGATGCAGAAAACTTCACCTCTTCTTCTTCTCCGTCCCCAGATTCGCCCGAATAAGAGAAGCAGAGCTCTTCAAAGGGCTCTATGTCACGCTTAGCGAAAACCGTTAAAAGCGGTTTCTGCAGGTCTGAGTCGTTGATGTAGCAGGAGACAAGCCTACAATTAGGATCACAGGAGTGGTTCTAAATAAAAAGTCAGAATGCTGAGTCAAAATGGAAGAGTATATCGACTGACAAGGAACCTGGTGAACTAGGTGTTCGTGAGTATTTCTGACTTGTAATGCATGACCAAAAAACAGGCTTACATTGCCAGCATGGTATGCGTCCACGGTGTATTGGATATCCCAGTCTTCCTTTCCTTCTTTGAGATGCCAGAAATCGAGATCGAAAAGATAAGTCCTCCCAAATTTGTTGTATGTTCTGTGAAACAATCAGCCAGGTGGCTATTGGACCTTCCAGAGAACAAACTCACATTCCACGAATCTCTCCAACTCGGTCGGTTAGGAGTTCGCCCGCGTATACTCCAATGAACGATCCTGCATAAATTTTCTTCGCTGCGGCGAATACGCCTAGGAGGTGACAGAGTCAATAATAATGAACCTCAAGAAATATGAGCACTGACCCCAACCCTTCTCCGCGGTCTTTTGTATCCGAATTGCACATTTGCGGCCATGCTGGACAACCTACATTGAAACAGTGTCAATGTCAAAGTCATGAAAAAAGACATGAGAACCAGCTCACCCGGTTCCGACACTCGTCGCTGCATCCGCACAAATCGTTGCACTCAAAAACAGGATAGTCAGTTGCCTTGACATGACCCTTGCTGTCATATAGGAAATCGGGGGCTTGGAACATTCCATCAACCCAATCACGTTGTCGTTCGGCGCAGGCGCATGGCTTGATCTTCGGGTCGCAACGACCAACACAATTGCAGTGAACAAGCTTTGTCAAGTCAGGCAAGGGTACATCTTTTCCAAACCACATCTTATTCGAATAATGGAACTCCCATGGGGGCGTTGGGTCATCATCTACCTCATTGATAATTTCAATGAGTGGCGCATCTGGTTCATCCTCTGCAGTATTTTCCCGTATAGCAGCTTCCATGACGGTCCTGAGAGAGATATGTCGACGTCCAGCTTCAGAAAAGCTATTGATGGTATCCTGCAACGTGTGGGGAAGGTCTTTGCCGAAATAACACTTGGGTTGCATGTTTTCTGGATCGTGGCGATACGTTCGCCAATTCAAGCTTCGGAAGCCACCATAGGTTCTGACTACAGCTGGAAGGGAGTCATCTTCGGGCGGTGTTGGACTGGTAGGGGGAGAGCTTCCTGAGTCGGCAAAGCCGTCGCCGTCGAAGAAGAGATCCATGGGCATGGGCTCACCCGACGCTGATCGAGATGATCGGGTAGAGCGTCGTAGCTGCTGGTCCTGGCCATCGTTGATTACGTCTAGTGGATCAGGAGTATTACGGATCTCTGTTTCCGGTACCGGAAATGGGTGAGGTGAATCTTGTCTTGTCGCTGTGAGCAATGCTTCCACATCCATCATCTAGATCCCAAGTAAACGATCAGCTCAGCCGACCTTTTAAGTGGGAAATAGACAAACCTCAATTGAATCTGCTTCAGCAGGCGGCCCGAGGCGAGATGGTCCAAGAGCAGGATCGTCGACGTATTCCAACTCAGAATCATCGTCAAAAGCTGGTGCTGGCGCTGGCGCTGCAGCAGGTTCTGCGGAAGAATCAGCGACCATGGGCTCAGGCACAGTGGCTACGGATGGAATAGGTTCTTTTAGTACGTTGACCAACGTCCCATTAGGTTCTCCCGACTTCTTGGTGGACAACGAAGCTTGGCCATCCTCGGTCACAACTTCCATCATGTCAAAAGTTTGGGATGCACGTGTCTCCAGATTATCGAACTTCTTGGGCATCTTCCGTGACAATTTCTGAGAAGACGAAGGTGGCACAGATGATCCCACCGCCGGTATTGGTACAGAAGTCGGCGATTGACTAGAAACGGATACCGATCTACGTATTGATGGCAAGCCCTGACTGCTAATACGCCATCGCGTAGATTTCCGGGCTGTTCTTTGAGGTAGAGGAATTCTAGCCGGCAACGTTTCTGTCGGCGAGGATGCAGATGCGGAACCGGAGCCACCCCCATTGCTACCGATGGTATATGCAGTACCGTCAATAGAACTAGGTATCGAGGGACTTGAGCTTTGTGGATGATGCGGCAACGGATCGATAGGCTTTGTGTTCTCGATTGCCGACCTTGAAATTGGAGAAAGAGTCTTCTTTGGTTCCTGAGATGGTAGTCGAGGACGAGGTGTAGGCAAAGGTAAAGGCATGGGTCGGATCAGGGCCACAGCTGAAGGAGTCATTGGTGACGCTGTGCCCGGTGCGGTCCCACGGGAATTGGCCTTGGGCAAAGACGGAGAGGGTGGGGGCTCAAGCTTTGCTAGTAATTCCTTGAGAACCTCAGAACTTTTCATGTCAGACGCAAGAGAGGATGGCCTTGGAAGAGGAAGTGGACGAGGAACAGAAAGGGGAAGAGGGGCACCATCAGAATCAGAATCAACAGTGAGGTCAATACACTGAGGTGCTCCATTGGAAGAAGTCTTGTTCTTCGTGCTTGAATCAGAGGAGACAGGTTGTTCCTTCTGTTTGCCTTTGATATCCTGGGACTGTGTTACTTGAGAGCAAGAGTGTGTGAAAATGTTCGAACTGACCGAGGGTGACTGAAGCATGGCTGAACTTGCCTCTGAACTATGCAGTTTGGGGCGCAAATCTTTCTCTGGTGAAGGGATCACCGATGGTGGAATTTGTCTTACTAAACCGACAGGCTGAGTACGACGTCTAGAAGACAAAGAGACGGTGTTGTTTAGAATATCCGTCAACCCACTCATATCCAAACCAGAAGACCTTCTTGGATCTACGGACGGTGGCGTTGCCAGAGATGGTTGCAAAACCGGAGGTCTGGGCTCGCGAGTGTCGCCATTGGTGGGTAGTTTTGATGCCTTGTTTTTGGAAGGTCCCGGAAGAGAAGAGCGGTGCCCAGGAAACGGGCGTCTAGCAGTAGATCTCAAATCACGCAAAGGCACAGTAGGACTTGACTTGGGTGTGGAGGATTCTGCAACTACCGGAGTTGTATTCATGGCACGGTGACCATTTGTAACAGATTGAGAGGTCGAAGACAGTTCATTGATATTACTATCCACATCCATCTTGTCGGAACTATCGGCCCGTTTGCTGTGAGAAATCAGAGGTGAATGGTTCATGAACGATAAAGGACTTGATGCGGACGGGTGATTCATGGTCAAAGGAAGTGGCGAAGGTTGCGAAAACCTGATGGTTTCTTTATGTGACACAACATTCGGTGCTGGCTTGGGTTTGGATACAGAAGGTATTTCCTCTTCCGAATCAGATATAGTGATAACCTCAGTCCTCTGTGGTGGTGAAGGAGTGCGTTTCTTGGGTTTCGGAGTAGATCTGTTAGTAATGTGAATAGTTGACAGGGGGCCACTGCCAGAGTTTTGTGCCATTGGTACAGACTTGGCGGGGTGTACGCCATTGTCAGAGCTGTCGCTGAGTTCGATGACAGCTAGAAGAACATCAGTAGCAGGCTGGAGAGCGATGAAGTCGTGCTTACATCTCGACCTTGACGTGAGCCTTGTCGGGGAGCGAGAGCGGGGAACAGCTGTGCCTGAGCGTGTTTTTTCCTTCGCCTGCCCCCCCGGTTTAGATATCTTTGGTTGAGGGGACTTTGACCTTCGTATAAATGGAGCGGCTGCGATCTGAGAGGATCGAACCACTCCAGAGGATTCCGCTCCGGGTGTTCGAGCGATCGCACTGCTCGCCGGCGAAGGTCTTGATGATCCAGGCTCAGGAGCCCGAAGCCGATGAGACTTCGTGTTTGAAGAGCCTGCAGAGGCTGAAATGAGCCCATTAGATCGAGGCAGCCTTGCAGAAAGGCCAGAGGAACCTAATGGTATCCAACAATAAGAAGTTGCGATTAACCTTGGATGTGATTAAATCTCACCCTCAGCTGTCCTTTGGCGTTTGGGACTTGCTCTCGATATAGGCAACTGGAGACCTTTCCGCTTGAGACCTAAAGAGTGTAGTTCGTCTTCCTCGTCGTCTGGTGATTCTGCATCGTCTTCGGAGGAGCCTGGTTCTACTCTTGCTGTTGGAGGAGCACAATGCATATTTGAGAATGGGCTTACCTTTGATTGCCTCCCAAGTTGCCACAGACGGACTTCTTCCCATGGTCACTGGGTTCAAGGTCGCGTTTACGTTGAGGTTAACGCGCTTACCCTCAAGGTTGTATAAGCTTCGTGTAATACAAACTCCGAATTGCTGGCATCGACCATTAATGTCCGTCGCACTGCCTTCCACTCATCGTCCTAGAGACAACTTTTATGTCTTCTTTCTTCTAAGCTATATACCCATCGTTATTTGTAAGTAAAGTCTAGTCAGAAGAATATCTTTAATCCTCTCGCAGTCTTCGATAGCCTCCCGCTTTACCCTGCCGGTCTTGCGCCTGCAGGTCTTTTGCAGCTCCACGAGTGGTATACGAAGCACTTCAACGATCAACTTGTCATTTCTCAGCCCGCGTGGTTTCGTTTATTCACCCTCACCGAACCTTTCTACCAGCTACCAGTCGCGGCATGGGCTGTCTGGGCTCTGCGATCAAAATCGTATAACGCGCCAGCACATCTCTTGCTTTGGGCTACAGTATGCAGTGGAACAACTATCACTTGCATCTTTGAGTTTTACCACAACCAACTCATGAGCGATCGGGAAAAATCAGTGTTGATCGCTATGTATGGCTCGTATGCATTGATTTGTGAGCTCTTCGCTTTCGAAGCGAAGATGCCGATACTTATGTCAATTTTTACAGTCGGTGCTATTGGTGTAGACATGTTCTGCAGGATTCAAAAAGTTTTGGAGGCAGCTGCGTCCCTTAGAGAGCAGAAAAAAGCTTTATAATATCCAGAGCTCAATCAAGTACATTTCTATCTTGAGCCGGCATCTAAAAAAGGACTCTATATCCAGATTGTAGGTGTCCTTTTTTTCTTCAGTCTATACATGTTACGTTCTCACACTTTGATGGTCGCGACCGGAAATCATAGGCACGGCATGTGTCCATCAAGGATAGGTCCAATATGTCAGGCGTCAGGACGTAGTTTCGAACATGTCAACCCTGTTGGTCCTACGTATGCCTTGAATTCGATTTTGAATCAGAATTCGACCAGTTGGCGTTGAAAAAAATTGAGTTCCAGATTATATATTGTTCGTTCAGTCATGAGGTGCCGACCGTTATTCGTTCTTCTCGGTTCTCCTGACATGGTTCTTGGCCACCTGTCCGTCACAACAATTCAGATTCTTGTGCGCATTGAGGATTCTCAGTACATCATTCGCTTATAAGCTGTCCAAGAA
The DNA here is from genome assembly GCA_003313055.1 of Termitomyces sp. MG145. Lineage (NCBI taxonomy): Eukaryota > Fungi > Basidiomycota > Agaricomycetes > Agaricales > Lyophyllaceae > Termitomyces > Termitomyces sp. MG145. The sequence continues at coordinate 54,532 of QGOB01000196.1, forward strand.
AGCTGAAACCATAGTACGATGATCCAACCTTCCACTCTTTGCACCGGAAAGCTTCTCCACCACCCGTAATGTCTCCCCCACCGCCTTGCATCCTTATCTTCCCGCGTTCTCTCTATACTCACCCTCTAGGTCCAGGCGTCCCACAACCTTTTCACAATCTCTGCAGCAGCTGCCTTTAGCAACAGATCCCTGGAGCACAACCAGCTTTCGTACCAATGCCTCCCCAGGGCTTTCCATCGCTTGGACAAGTGCCTTTGCCGACAATGCCTCCACAACAGGTCCCTATGGGCGTTTATTCTCAACAGTCTTTATCCTACAAGCTCCAGCTTGGTCCACAATACCAAGCAACGCGTTCGTGCTTTTTTTCTCATGTCAAACTTGCATTGACAGCTGATTCGGAATATGCTGAGCGATGGGTAACCATGCGCGACCAACAAAACACGGTGTTCTCGGTGTAATCGGCGTTATTGTGAGCACCTGCATAACCCGTCACCTGTATCTGACGCAACATCCAATTTTTCTTTGCTTGTTAAACTTATATATTCTAGACATTGCAACCTTCGTTATATCCTGACAGAATTAATAGCATCGATAAGCAGGAAGATTGGTGGAGATGTGGGCAGGGACCCTAAAGGAATGCTTAAGAATTTGTGTGTTACACTTCTGTTAATCATGACTTCTCTGTTCGAAGATCATATGCGGTGCATGTACAGAGTGCACAGTATATTGGGTATGGGAATGATGTAGGTTTTTAAGCAGCATTCTTTCATGATTGTCGCTCACTTGGAATAAACTAATCCGGGTTAAGGATGCTGTAAATGGGTCGTTGTCAGTCGCATACAAGAACTCCCAGCAAATACCTCTATCTATTTCAAGATCGAGCTCTTCGCGGTACATCAAGAAGTGAGCTCCATCTTCGCACGGCGTCAGATGGTGCACAGCCCAAACCAATACTATTGATTTTGCGGGTATGTAGTATCGCTGCGCCGGCCGTTTCCTCATTTGCGTGGTTCGCGGGAACACAGCCACTGGAAGGATCCCACCGTCGAGTCTATACTTATTAGTTCTCTCAGATAACCAGTCCCTGTCTTTCCCCCTGGTATCCATCCTTCCTTATTCTTATTTCACTGAGGTATACTTGACACAATGTTGATCGATGCCAAAACCCAGGAAGCTCAATCTCAAATAGCTTCTGTCCCGCCTCCAGAGTACTCGATTGCTGAGCAGTATCGGCCAGCACCTCGGACACAATCGCAGCCTTCTGCTCAACCTCAGCGGCAATCTCCCGCTCAGCACCAGCAGCGCTCAATCCCTCGTCCAAGAACGGGTCTATCCGCTGCTGCTGAACTTGGCGAGAAATACCGAGCTGCTCGTATGTTGTTTATTGACTTTGGATAGATGTGGACCCCGACAGCCTCGATCTATCATAGAATTCGCAAAGTGCGCTCAAGGTGTGCACGTTCGAGAGACAAAATATGGTATGTTTGGGATTATCACGGCGGTGGTGAGTATCTGGATCATAACCTGATGGCCACTGGACATACAATTACTTTGCTATCGTACTCCCTAGGTTATTTTCCCAATTGGTCTAATTTGTTTGTGGTGAGTAAACGCAAAGCTGGTGCTTGTCAGTTTCTCACCGAAACTTTGGGCAACTTAGTATGGACAAAGAAGAGGTCTGCTCAAGATGTGGCAACAAATTGTGATCTTTCAGTCCAGCCAGTGTGAATTCGGTTACTTTTCTTATGATACCACTAGTATACATTCTCGTAATCGATACAAGAGGACTTTGACCAGTACGAAACGGACATCCGGGACGCGCACATGTATGATTGTCCTAGCCACTTTGTACGTGTAATTCTATCATATTTAAACCAGTCCTCCTGATTGCGAACCATGAACAAGTTACTGCCTTTGGAAGACTTCAGTTTTTCTGCGATCGTGGTAGTTCAACGATAAACTAGCCAATGTAGATTAACTGATATAGTATGCCGGATAATACATGTAGACATTATAAATACAGAAGGTATCATATGGTTAGTGGGTAGTGGTAGATTTGTTCCGGTGTCCGTCCTCCAAACCAAATTCGAAAAATGAAAAACCGTACCCAGGCCTCTACTGAAGCCTCTGATTCATTCTTTGCCTTTTCACGGCAAATAACTCTCTCAGCATCATGATCGGCCATCCGATCCGCCCAAGTGTCCGCCACATAAGAGAGGGCTCGTTTTCGGCACGCTGACTTTTATCTGGTCCGTACTGAACTGTGCCAATTGCCCAGCAGGTGATGATAGTTAATGGTACAGCGATAGCCAGGTAGTGAGAAATTGTGCCGTGCGTCTTTGGGTTGATCTCTACAACATTCATTCCAAATATTGTCTGGAAGGGAAGTCAGTAAGAGGAAATGATATATAAAGAGGGGCTTACCGCAATAAGGGAGGCAGGAAGGAAAAACATGGTGAGATAGGCAATTTGTTTCATTGCTATGGAATCATGAGTTCACGAAGTGGGTAATAGCGACCGGCATGAGAAAAGCGTACCAGCACTGTCATTCATGGAAGCCTCGGTCAGCTGTTGTGTACGCCGACTGTCTTCGATGTTGACGCTGCTGAAGCCCTAAAGGAACACGCTATTGAGTGTAAAGATCCCTGCATGATGGTTGGGCTACTCACCAGGTTCATCACATTCTTGAGCCGTTTTATTTGCATTGAACGCGCCATGTTGAGGCGCTCGATCTCGCTGAGCAAGTTATTACATTCCTTCTCAATAGCCGCCTTTGAACGTTCGCGGAGTTCCGGCATGTAACATGGATTGTCAAGCCCTGGGAATGGAGTCTTGAGCACAAAAATGACGGACTTGCGAAAGTCCTCGAGTAGAGAACCATAATGCAGGAGATGGGCTTGAACGACATGGAGTTCTTGCGTGAGATCGATGTCATTTGCATGGATAACACGAGATTCCTGATGAAACGAGATTGATGATGGATGAATGGGGAAGGAAAGACACTTACAACCCAACAAATGTGTGCATACAGTACTTCAAGTACTTCATCCCATGCATATAGAGCGTACCATAGAAGAGAAAGAAACACAAGGGTCGGATCATCATATTCCGCAAACATATTGCTCCAGTAGACGGAATGACCTGCGGCATTCAAACGGGAATGAAGGGATGCAGCGGTAGTAGAACGGTGCTCGCGGCTAGGATGATATGAGATGATGGTGCTATTGTTGTGCAACCGTACCATGTGAAGTGCAAGGAGGTCTGGTAGGAGGATGCGGTCACCTAATGATCAACTAAGTTGACATTACCTTCTGGACAATGAAACACAACACAACTAACTTGACCGGATATATAAGGGTGCTTGCGTGTCAATGACTTGATCTGTGTTGGGTAGTACTGGTAGTTGGCTCACAGAACTTGCGGTGAGACTTGGAGTAGAAGAGGCGGTGGTCGGGTTTTGCATGGTACGCATAAAAGTGAGGGAGATCGTAATATCTAGAAAGGGCTGAGGTACAGAGGATGAAAAGGATGACAACACGTACGATCGCTAAGGCCTGATATGACTTCCTCCTGGTATCTCGAAGGTATCCATCCGACCGAAGAGGAGAAATAAAAAGGTTCGATGTTATATCTATCAAGCAGGGTGAATGTCGGTTGAGAGCGACATACAAGTCAAGACTCACTTCGTGCCGAGCATCTGAAGCACTGGTCCTGAAAGATTTTCTAAGAACATAGCTCTGAGTCGAGTGCCTTCAGGTCGCTATACCCAGATGAGTATGTTCAATCTTACAATAAAGATCGAGCATCTCACAGATTTCATCATAAACTCCCAATGGGTATCCTTACTCCCAGAAGATACTTCCACACTATTAGACAAAGCAAATTCTCCCCTCTCGTTCACATCAACATAATGTATTGTGCAGGTTTCATCTTTTTTCTTCTCAATGATCCTGGAAATTCTGCTGCGTTTCTGTTGCTCTGGTGTCCAATTGGGAAAATGAGACTGGGGATAGTCAGACCAACATCTACGACAGTTTGCTGGGTCTATATGTTCGCATAGTTGTGTGGGAATTGCTGGTCTATGGTCGTCGAGTTGTTCAGAATCTATCTGCATTAAGGTGTAAGAACGCGGCTTTTTGAGACAACGACAACGACAGAACTCACTAGATCATCGAGATCGAGAAATGGCCAGGGACCTGTGTGGGTAAGGTTGATGTTTGGCTCATCATCATATGAAGTTCCTTTTACTCACCAGAAGGAGCAGCGTGTCGATGACTAGGCGCAGGAACCCGCGGCGGCATATTTTCACCAATTGGGGGCATGATACTATTCCAGTACCTCTGGTCCGTCGTCACTGAACGTAACGGCCTCTGCCTCATTCGAGGCGATTGATACATGGGGGACCGCGCGTGCTGCATGTGGTATTTCGAAACGATGACAGGGAATTCGTCGGCCTTTGATCTACTGCCTGCAGGAGTCAAATAACCGCACAACCCCAGGTCCATCAGCTGTGAGCCTTTTCACTTGGCTTTCCGTTCCACATGATCCGAAGAATCACGATTTCCATCTGCCATCCAAGGGAGACAGCTCTCACAATCACAACTAGGAAAGATATGTCAGCTGCGGCTACTGCCCTGTATGTTCTATGATATTCTCGTTCCCCGGGCAAGGTCGGAGGGTGCGGCCCGGGATTGACAAGAAGGCATACAGCACTTTTGCTCAAACTTCATGCGCAGTACAAGCGCGGTTTCATCATCCTGAGTCATTCATATGCCAAACTTCATCATGCTTTCCCTCAAAATCTATGAGTTTTTGTCTGACCAAACTCACCCTGCTCCAGCGGTATTTGTCTTTACTGTAAAGTGGAGATGTTGATACCTGCTACTCGCACCCTTAGGAGACATTTAGAAGCGCGTGGTCCAAATAACAATCGCGGCGTTTACAAGCGGCTATCCTGTAGGCCCCACGATGAGCGCCGTTCATTCTGCGTCAGCTCCCCTATGTTTTGGACATAATCCTGTCCTGTCCTTCTCTGCTCTGCTTCCTAGTGCACCGTCATTCTGTAAACAGAAGAGTGAAACACCACTTAAAATCTGTGCATTAGCTGTATCTAACTCACTCATATTTGCCTTCTCAGCGGGAGCGGAGGGTGGACACCACTCAGAATTCTCTCGATGATCACAGGTTATTCAATCGCAACTCTGTTCATCTTCATAATCTCTATTACTCTTGTCATATTTCCCTTTTCCATCTCCCTCCGTCTCCCGCGTTTTGGCTCAATACGAATATCTATCAATCTCACGACAGCCCCCGTCTTTGCCATTGCTGTCTTATGGGCAGCACAATGCCTGGGACCTAGTACGGTGAGGATTCTTACTGACGGTGCCATGAATCCTCTCTGATTCTTCGGCATATCCGTCTTGCAGATAGCAAACGGTATAGTGTATGTTGACTGGTTCTTTTTGCATTTTTATTGACTGCCTTAGGATCTGACCCTTTTGTATCCTTAGTGGTACCGATGGTGTCAAACCGTACAACATTCTCATCCTGTTCTTTTCCTTGGCTTACATGGCGATCACTTTGGATATCACTGGCGTCCTCCAAGCTGCGGCATTCTGGGTCAGCAACAAAGGAAGTTCTCATGGATATCAACTCTATTTATACTTTTATCTCTTGTTAACCGCTTTGAGTGTCTGTCTTGGTAACGATCCAGTCATTCTGTCCGGCACAGCGTTCCTTGTATATTTTACCAAAGCGACTGGGGTAGGTGTTTTGTCTTTCTGTCAGACCAGCGGTTTATATTTCCATATCGTAGCTTAATCCTATCTCATGGCTAATAGCGGAATTTGCGGCTGCAAATACTGCAAGCATGGTCCTCTTTGTTGGCAATCCCACCAATGTCGTCATCTGCGAGGGCTTTTCGGTTAAAAATGCAGCTTTCACTGCATATACTATTCTGCCCTTCTTGGGATGCAGCGTCATTTGCCTTGCTGCACTTGGAATGCAATTCCGCAAGCCCAACTATATACCCCCTCGCCTGTCTGTGACCCATGATCTCGATGTCTGGTCCGTCCTTCTTGACCCAATTGGCGCATGCGTCGGCGGTGCGCTTCTGGGGACATGTCTCATTGTCATCATTATTGTCAGCTCTTTCCATATCGATGCGTGGAAGATTAGCCTCCCATTTGCTGCCACTAAGCTTATATGTGACATTGTATGGGACCATAATAAACGGGTTAGAAATAATTCCATGCATCAACAGAAGCCAGAACACGAGAAGTTGGATATCATAACTAGAATCGCAGACGGTTCTCTGCCGAAGAATATGGATAGATTGGATACAAGCGGAGATGCACCGAATAATATCACCATCGAGGCGGCAGATACCATTATTCAGGATACACATACTTCCACCATCCGTACTACCACCCAAGTCGAGGCCGCCCTCGTTTATGAATACTATACCCCATCCCGCGGGGCGGTAATCGGCCACCTCCGCTCTTGGTACTTTAGGACACACACTAAACTCGCAAAACACTTTCCCACCATCTTCACAGCGCTTCCGCGACTCCCATTCGCCCTTGTACCATTCGCATTTTGTCAATTCATCCTGATTGAGGCTCTCGCGGACCAAGGGTGGATTGAGATCTTCTCTATCTGGTTTGTCAATGCAACTGACAGGAAGATGCACGCCGTCATATGGTTGATTGGCGTCCTTGGCGTCTTTTTGTGTAATTTAGCCGGTACAAACATAGGCGCAACAATCTTGTTGACGAAGCTTGTACGTGCAGCGGCACTGAACGCGCCTGGGAACAGGGCGGCGGCGATCGCGCTGGCTGTCGCGAGTAATATCGGGGCGGTGAGCTTCACATACAGTGCGAGCCTGGCGGGGCTGCTATGGAAGCAGATATTGGAGCATAAAGGTATTCACATTGGACAGAAGACGTTTGCGTTGTGGAATATATTTCCAGTGGCTATGATGACGAGTATAGGGCTAGGAATTGTGTCGGCAGAGATGGCCGTATTATATGGTTAAAATGACTAGCTTCTATTAAACCTCTACGGCTTCAAATAAGCTGCAAATGACAAGTATCGGTGTGACATGACGAATCGAAATTGCCAAAAATGAGTCGACCCAGGCTCGAACTGAGGACCTTCTGTGAACAAATGTAAGACAGATGCGATAACCAACTACGCCATCGACCCGCAGAAATCACTCCTAATCGTCCAGTTACCATTTCGGTTCAAATTAACTTGACCCATCGACCCTACAGCAACCCGAACCATAAACCTAACCACCCTGACAGTCCGGCTGTGAGGGAAGCGCTCAGGCCTGAGAAACCTGATGCGCCCTTCGCATGTGGTCGCTAGACACGTTGGGGTAGTCGGTTCAACAAACCGGCTAGTCGGTGCTCACGCCGGCGACACCATCGCATTGCTGGAAAGCCGTAAAGCCCCAGTACCGTTGGACGATCGAAAGATCTGCCAACATCGGGGTTGTTCCCTGTTGGTGACAATCTGCATGGATATCCCGAAAGGGTGATTGGTAATCAGCAGCCACGCGCCCTGCTTCGGCGAGCGTTGGGTTCAACGACTAAGTGATGGTGGGGTCCGGGTCGGTACGTATTAATACCCGGATCTTAAGATAGGAGTCTTTATACCAGGGAAACTTGGGGACGGTACCTAAACCTGTGTAGAACGTAGCTAAGTATAGTGTCCTCAGTCTGTAGAATAGAACTCATATATTGACCTGTAGAACGTAGCTAAGTATAGTGTCTACAGGAAATGGTAAGAATAGTGATAAGTACGATAAGGAAGATAGACATACCCTCAGTCTGTAGAATAGAACTGAGGGCATTATTAAGTGGTAATGATACTTTTACTAACCCTCGTCGGTGGCTGAATAACTATACAGCACCGATCGAGGGTTGGCTCGGAGACGCCGCCGCCACAGCTACGGGTCTATTATAACACTCCCCCTGACTCGAGCTGGGGCTTGAGACCAAGAAGATGGATCATGTGGGCGTGGAGCACACATGGGAGGGATTTGGTAAAGAGGTCAGCAGGATTTTCGGAGGAAGGAATGTGGAGAAGTTCTATCTGTCCTTCTTTGACTCGTTCGCGGATATAGTGGTGTCGGATATCGATATGTTTGGCACGGGAGTGCCCTTTAGTGTACTGAGCGAGTGACATAGCGGGTGAATTGTTGATCCGGAGCAGAGCTGGGAGTTTCTGGGGCAGATCGACGTCGAGAAGCCAGTTGAACATCCAGAGAGCCTGTTGGGCGCCGTGAGTCAAGGCCATGTACTCAGCCTCCGTAGTAGAGAGAGCGATGGTGGGTTGCCTCTTGGAGCTCCACAAGACCGCTCCCCCAGCCATGGTGAAAACATACCCTCCAGTAGACCTACGTGTGTCGAGGTCTCCTCCATAGTCTGAGTCGACAAACCTCATTGGCTTGATGTCAATTCCTCGTCGGTAGGTAATGCGATAGTCCAGCGTCCCGTTCACATACTGCATAACATGGGAGAGGGCCTTCCAATGTGCAGGTCCAGGTTTATTCTGGAATCTCGCGAGCAAACCAACAGCATAAGAAAGGTCTGGTCGAGTAGCGGCTTGAGCCCACATTAACGACCCCAAAGCCTCTCGATAGGGTTTATCCTTCATGTAATCATGGTCGGAGTCAGATTGGGGGGAGTTTGCCTCAGTGAGAACGAGACCAGTGGGTAGCGGGGTGGATCGAGGGTTAGAGTGGTCGAAGCCAAAACGTTCAAGCATCCTCTGGAGATAAGCTCGTTGGGATAATGAGATGTCACCGGTGGATGGGTCTCTGTCAACTCGGACTCCTAGGATGTAGCTGAGTTCCCCCATGTCTTTAATCTCGAACTTCGATCCAAGCTCTGCTTTCGCAGTGCTAGCTCCCTCCTTGGTTGATGAAACTCCGAGAACGTCGTCGTTGTAATTATTGGTAATAGTGTGTTCGGGTCCGATGCGCTTATAGCGAACGCAACCATCAGCCCTAGAAGCAAGGTAGCCCAGAGCGTCATACGCCTTGTCAAGGACGTGCCACCAATTGTGCCCTCCCTGCATGAGGCCATAGATGGTCTTCCTGAGATGCAGTACCTTCCCCCCTGCATTTCGAAGGCCAGGTGGAGGACGCATATACACGGTGTGTTCCAAATTGCTGTTCAAGTAGGCTGATACGAAGTCAATTTGCCAAAGCTCCAATCCCAACGAAGCCATGATTGCCACTGACATCCTCATCGACTCAAGGCAAACCACCGACGCATAAGTCTCGTCAAAATCCTCTCCCTGGACCTGTGTATACCCCTTTGCAACCAACTGGGCCTTCCGTCTGGTGATTTCTCCCTCCGAGTTGAACTTGTTGGCGAAAACCCACATCGATTCCACAATCTTCTTTCCAGCAGGGACCTCAGCTTCATCAATGAGAACCCACACCCCCTTCTCTTCCATAACCGCGAGTTCAGCCTCAATAGCTGGTCCCCACAGATCTGGGGACTTCATCGCCTCCCAATAAGTTTTGGGGACTCGGGTCGCGCCATCCAAGCTGGTCGTGGTAGAGGCTAAAAAAGCAAATGCAGTTGTAAGCAGGGCCTCAGCATCATCACTCCCTTCTGCCCACTCTTCCCCTGCCTCTCGAGCCATGTGCTGCGCCTCCAAAGTCTCCCTTGCCTCAACCAGAGCATGGGTCGGGCGAACATTCCGAGTAGATCTCCTTAAAACAACCGGCAAATCTGTAAGTTCAGGTAGCCGAGTAGCAGGGGAATTAGTCTCCGATGGGGCTTCCCTCGGAGGGTGCAACGGTCCATCAGACACTCGAATGCGTGGGGCAATCTGGAGTTGAGGAGGAGGGATAGGTGGTGCTGCAGGATTAACAGGGATTGGGGTCAAGGATATGAGGTCATCCTCATCAGGGTAAGCCACGGGTCGGTGTCCCACTCCCTCTTCGAAAATAACGTCACGACTAGTAATGATCAGGCAAGTGTTCTTGTCGTAGAGGCGGTATCCATGGGCAGAGTAACCAACCATAACATATTTTACAGATCTGGGGTCCAGCTTTGATCTGATCAATTCATCAGGGACCCTGGCATATGCTATACAACCGAATGGACGTAAGTGTCCCACGTCCTGTCTTTTGCCTGTCCACTTCTCCTCGGGAACCACGTCTGGGTGTCGACTAGATGGAAGGAGGTTCCTGGTGTAGATAACCGCTGATGCAGCCTCGGCCCATAAGTTCTTGGGGAGACCACTATCTGCGAGGAGGCAACAAACTCCATCATACACCGTGCGGATAGATTGCTCAACGACTCCATTTTGAGAATGAGCATAGGGCACAACAGGCTTGAGGACGAGGCCAGAAGTCTCGAAAAAGGCCCTCCAGTGCTGGTTAACCCACTCCGACCCATCATCAACCTGGACTATCTTGACTGGGTTCCCAGTCTGCCGCTCTGCCTCTGCAATGTAGATCTTCAGAGCTGCTAACGTAGTCTCTCCAGCCTTGTTCGAAAGAAACGCGGCTTGGAGCCTCGAAGACCCGGCATCTGTGAACATCATCTGGTAGTTTGCCCCACCCAATGAGATCATGCTGGCCGGCCCCCACAAGTCAATGTAGACTTTTGTACCCGCAGTAAGGATATCCTCTGATTCTCCATCAAAAGGTCTGGTTGTATGTTTTCCATAGATGCAGTCTTCACAGATACCTGGCAGTTCGAGCTTCCCAGTGATGTTGAGACCTTCAACCATAGCCTTTGATGCCAACTTCCGTATAGATTGGACACTTGCATGATTAAAACGACGGTGCCACACATCAAGATCCGCTGGTCGGTTCAAAGATCGGGCTACCATAGCAGTCGCAGGTTGAGGCGGAGTCATAATCGGGGAGGGGAAAGGGTAGAAGTCGAGAAGGTACATGCGATGTTGCTTGTTTCCCACCATGAAAGTCTTCCCACTGGGGTCGCTAAACGTTGCTTTCCCCCCACCAAATAACACGGAAAACCTAAGGTCATCAAATTTTCTGATGGAGATGAGGTTCGCAGATAGCTCCGGTGTGTGTAGGGCGCCGCTAAAGACAAGATTTGACTTGATTCCGTTGGTCGTGACGGATTTCTTCACAGTACCTGAGCCCAGTATACGAAAAACTCCTCCGCAGTTCGCGGACACCCCCTGCCGGGGGGTCGAATACTCCTCATAGGTCTCAAAATCTAACCGGTTGACAAAACAGTGATCTGTCGCTCCAGAGTCAGCATAAGTCAAGGTTTTTCCTCCTGCTTTGAGAGCGAACGCGTGAGTAGAGATCTGGGGAACCCGAGCATCTCCACTAACGATTTCGGAAGGTTCAAAGTTCGAGTTGGCAACTAGTGCGTAGGTCGTGTGCCCGTCAGGAAGATGCGAGGATGCATTAGCAAGATTCACGGTTGTCGAGCTGGAGGTGGAGTTGGAGGTATTATTTGAAGAATTGGTTGGAGTCTGGTTTCTCCGGCGTCCAAAATTCGGGGGGAATTGCCCCTCCTTTCCTCTTCCTTTCCAATAACAATTTTCTATAGTGTGTCCCGTTCTTTTGCAATTTGGGTTAACGCATATGGGTTTTTGTTGAGCCTGATAGTTTGTTTTCGCAAGTAAAGCAGACGACACAGGCATACTACTTCCAGCTTGTTCTTTCAGACGCTCCCAGTGGACCATAAGACCCGCGATGAGTTTGACCGAGGTCTCAGCCGTGTGGAGTGAAGGGACAATGAAATTCCAGGAGGCTGGAAGTGAGGAGATGACAATAGCTTGGAAGTGGTTGTCCCGGATGTCTGCCCCCTTTTCGACGGCCATATTCCACTTCTCATGGAGGTCCTTGATGTGCTCCAGGAAGTCCATCCCGTCGGTGTATTTTGTTGCCCGAAGTGCATTGTCGGCCACAGTAGCTCCCAGGTCAGAGATGGTGCCGTAATTTTCCTTGAGGGCTAACCAGGCACTGGCAGCTGAACCTGACATCTTGATTCCCATCCCAATAGGATTTTTGGTGTTATAGACGATAAGGGCCAGTGCCCATGCATTTCGAATCTCCCATTCTTGGGGGGTCGGGTGTGGATTCCACCACTCCCCCCTTTCTTGGTCTGATGGAAGTGGGACTTTCGGGGATGGTGAGGAGCCGGATGTCTCCTCTTTTGTGGTGGGGTCTCGGATTGTACCATCGAGGTATCCTTTTGCCCCTTTTAAATGTGCCACTAGAGTAACTCGGTCCTTAAATGCGATATAATTTGTGCCGTCAAACATGCACTCGTCTGGGAATATGGGAGGGTTGTTTCCTCCAGATGTAGTGTTTGAAGTCATGTGGGAATGTGAAGTTGGGTTGTTGTCGTTGTCGCAGCAATTTTAGTGAGCGAAGTGCTTAACGAGGTCCTATAACCTGTAGAACGTAGCTAAGTATGGTGTCCTCAGTCTGTAGAATAGAACTCATATATTGACCTGTAGAACATAGCTAAGTATAGTGTCTACAGGAAATGGTAAGAATAGTGATAAGTACGATAAGGAAGATAGACATACCCTCAGTCTGTAGAATAGAACTGAAGGCATTATTAAGTGGTAATGATACTTTTACTAACCCTCGTCGGTGGCTGAATAACTATACAGCACCAATCGAGGGTTGGCTCAGAGACACCGCCGCCACAGCTACGGGTCTATTATAACAACCTGGGGTGGGCCGTGAGCATTGCCACCCAGGCGCAAAGTCCGCTGCTGCTTATAATTCGGAACAACCAGTTCTTCAGACGAAAGTGGCTTCTATGCCTCGCTGCCCTTGTGGTGCTTGGTGCCGGCTAGATTGTATACGTCTTAGGCAAATGCCCGTATGTTGCAGGCTGGGTTTCGACCCTGTCCCGTGCTTATGGTGTAAGTAGTCCCTGGCTCTTGGCTGTGACTGAGAGCATGCCGGTCAGTGACCCTGCGTCCGGCACGAGCAGCAAATAAGGTAGCCATGTCCGATGACCCGAAAACTGTAGGGTAGGACAGACTGGTGTAAAATGGGCTCGATCCCTGCACCCGTAAAGCCCCATCCATGAACGTAACCCTGACAGAAGTCTAAGGTAGCCCCCTGCTCTGGTGGGGATGGGTTAAAGGTGGATATACCACATCATCGAAAGGTGGTGCCTTGGATGGTAATGTCATGGTGCCCTCGGCAAGCTTCAGCTTTTCAGGGGGTTTAATCTGTGATTAACTGGTATAGCTTTGGGGAGAGGTCGTGGCGCAAAGCTGCGGCACACTTCAGTACTCGCCCAGACTTGTTCCGGAATCTAAGAGCATTCATAGCACCCTTCAGGCACCTCCTGTTCTGCAGGAGAAAGCCAAAATCTGCGGCTCTTATGGAAATAGCACCCATCATGGCAAGCATGTTCCTGAGTGAGGATTTGGAATAGTTATCTTATCTTATCTTATCTTATTGTAGAAGATAATCTTGCTGCTGTAGCACAGGCAAAGCTGGTTCGGGGGTCCCTGGTCTGTGCTGACCTCAGCACAAGTCAGCCTCAGCATAAGTAGAACAATGACAATAACAGTGTGGCGCCTCATAGTGCCAGCATTCTCATGCCTTCCTAGCATTGCACCTTATTGTTCTCAATGTTGCAATGCCTGCTGTGCATTGCACAATTGGTTTACTCATAAGGACTTTTTGTGATTGTTTTTGTCTCAGACAAAAAATGAAAAGAAATATTGCACAATGGACCTAATAAGCCTCTATAAAGGCAAAACTGGTTGGTTGGATTGTTCCTCACCAGTTGTCCAGTGCATTTGTTAACTCACAGCTAATAAACTTGCACTCTTTGCTTTGCTTGGAGTGCTCATGGCCATAACCCTTTAGCAATTCACCCCAACTTGTCTCTACTCACAACCTCTTTCTCTCAGTGCCTCTTGTTGCGGACAATGTCTTGTAAGCTTTTGGCTTTAATGCAGTCTGCATTTTCCAGTGACAATGTTGTGGTGGCAGCAGCTACACTGACCCCTGCCTCTGTCACATTCCCATTTGGGACCTGCCGTTGCAGGCAGGCAGTTGCTAGGAAGCTGATGGCAGCCAAAGGCCACTCCAGCCAAGTCATGCTCTTACTCTATAATTTTCATAGAAAACATAATGAAATATTCCAAGTCAGGATACCAACTCAAATATAGACCTCCAATATAAATGACCTTGATCTCAAGCTCCCAGGCATGTGACAAGGTGGAAGAGGTGCCAATAGGTAGCTCTAGTTGAAGAGTGCCCAAGGATAGAGTATGGTGTGGGCTGTTGAGGGGGAGGCTTGGTGTAATAAGATATGACAAGGTATAACAAGGTGTAATAAGGTGAAATGAGGTGTGACACAGTGCAACAAAGAGGAAAATGGAAGTCTTCTGACTCCTGACAGAGTGAGAGGATGTCACTAAGCATCAGTCTGCAGTCAAAGACATTTGAGGCTTGTCAGTGCATTAATGCAATGACATTATCCATGAAGGACATGACATCTTTACTAGACCAGGAAGTCATTTGCAAGGATATAGCATAGTGATGGCCCCAAGTAGCAATGACTACAGATGACCCACAACTTTGATCTTTTGACATAAATGTTGACAATCATAAGGAATCCAGACTTTGGGCCAATATCACTTATTTTATGACCACTATTCCCTCAGTGGCACCTGTTTTGATATTGCTGACACACAATGATCTTGAGATTTGTGGCATCTACTTATGATGCCCACTTTTCTATTCATGATATACTTACATCACTTATCACCACACACATACAATTATTGCACACTTTTTAATTATATATATAGTCTTATTTTATATCTAGATCAAAATAGATTTGACACACTTCAACACTTGCTTACTATAGTCCACTCTGCTTTAGATTTACAAAGCTAAGCACTCTTTATTCAATCTTGTTATTCTTAGTGACTGCAGTGACATTTGTTGAGTTTAGTAACCTAGCCAGCTTAAACAGTACCACCTTCAGATACTATTTAGCATTTCTTGTTTTAATTTTAGCACTAGCACCTACAGTGAGCATATAGCTTTTGTAATTATCCCTCTTGTTACTTTTAGGGACATTTTATCAGTGACTTTGTCCCTCCCATTAGTAGCACTGCCTGTTTGAGCAACCTTGTTCATGTTTCCTCACAGTGCTTAGTGACTTAGGCTAGCATTGGTGACTCAGTCTCTCATTACCACTTCACCTTTCACTGAGTTCTCTAGAACTTAGCTCAACTTGACCCTCATATCATATAGTTACTAAGCATTCTTCATTCACTCCTGTGCTGACATTGTTGAGTTTAGCTACCAAGCTATCTTAGCCAAACCACTTTCAGATACTATTTAGCACCCTTCATTTCCATCTTAGTGCTAGCATCTATGACTAGTATCTGGTCTCTGTTATTACTCCCTTGATACTGTTAGCAACATTTGTTATGTCTCAGCAACTTTTTCCCTTATGTAAATAGCACCACCTGTTTAGTGATCTTGTTTTTGTCCCATAACATGTTAGTGCTTAGCAACTTGGGCTAGTGTTGGCAACTCAGCCTCTTATTACCACTTCACCTTTCACTGAGTTCTCTGAGACATATGTAGCTCAATTTGACCTTCACATCACATAGTCCATGTTGCTCTCCTACCACTTTGCTGCTGCTTTAGGAGGCAATGGACATTATCAACGAGTAAAGATTAGGTTAAAGAATGACCTGACAGATATTACAGCATATCACTCTCCATTGCCATGTATCATACACTATAAAATTTGCTCTAGTCCTTGAGCATCTTATTCACTCATCTGGTTGCATAATTCATCATTTGACACCATGCAGTAATAATATGTCATTCCTTCTTGAGACAGAATGCTCCCACTATCTGGCTTGGAAGTGGGTCAAATCAAAGCTACACCCTCACTTAGGAAACTAAAATATTCAAACATAGAATTGTAATTGCATAAAATCATGCATTTTAATCTGCAATACTCAAATGCATAGTACATAAATCATCAATTTGTGATATCTCAGTACACTAAATTGATAACTTATGATGAAGGATTTATTTTATTAGAAACTTGCAGTAATGTGCAGAATGCCTCTGTCTGTGGGTTCGTATAGTGTATTGCTATAATATCAAGTCAGTACTTCATCACCATTTACAAAACGAGGGAACTTACGTTGCGGTATGCTTTCTTTCATCCTCCCTGATTCCGAGGAAGCAATAGGTGGTGCAGTTACAATGAATTTCTGGCAGTCTTGAATGGACCAACCACCATCAAGTTTCTGAGGTACATTATCACTAACCCACTTCAATTCAGACTCCACTAGAGCGCGAGCGTGAGACTCGGATGGAAATGCAGTTTGCATACGAGAAACAGAGAAATTTGGGTGGAAAGCACGTGTGATGGCAAGCCACACAGGATCAAAACAGAGTGTTGGCCCTGCAGAGGATGAAGGCGACTTGGGCTGATCAAAACGAGGGGTAGATATATCAACCACCTGTAAACCTTGATTAGAGGCAAGGAGGAGAAGAATATTGAAGATCACCTCAAGAAACCGACGTCCAGGAAGGCACTTATCCAGGGCTAGAAAACGTGTTACTGGTGCCATAGAAGACGGTGGCTGTACATGCTGCTCCTTGTCCGAGAAAGCAATCTCAGGACTGTTCTTGGACATAATAACTGGATTGTCCATCACATCATCATCATCATCATCATCATCTTCCTCAATCCTTATCTCATCTGGATTAGACACCGTGAACGCTTCGACTCCAGTCCCATTGTTTTCGAGCCTTCTTGGATCATCGTGTGGTACTGTCGCTTCGAAACGTGTGTGCAAATGTGCTGCGAACCACCATTTCGGTTTAAGGGTCTTTAACAAGCCCATGAGTGGTGGCGACCCGAGGCGCCCGGTTTCAACATCGACCTTGAAGTGTTTTTTGTGTCGAAGTAGCCCCCGCAGATCGCCGTAATGCTCAATTGATTGTGGCCAGTCATGCGAGATGAAAATGTCCGGTTGTGGAAGCTTAGAAGCTAATCAACATTCTGGGAGCGATCAACTTTGGAGATACCCACAAGTGATAATTTTCGCACACAATATTCTCGAGTGTGATATATGCTCCGTTGCGCATTCTTGTCGTAGGGAATCTTTTCGTGATAACCTGTGTAGCAGTGAACGGGTGAATGACACCTAGTTGACGCAATGGAGCGTACCGAGACGGAAATTATATCTATTATAGATACCCGACACACCAGAGATACGAAGACCGTTCACTATCACGCTGCCCGCGTGCCCAAGGAAGTAAATATTTGGCGCAAGCCATCCTCCGTAGTATCTGAATCAAAAGAAAGTTTAATACAGAACATAACTAGAGAGTTCATTACGCACAATTCCCATAGATAGTTCGAGGCTTCATGGTTTCCACCGATCACAATGGTTAGAATTGGAGCTTGCCTTGCGCCAGAGTAGTATCTATTCCATATAGACAGGATCGTCAAACAGTTCTTGAATTTTGAAAAGGGATATTATCCCACCTACTTATGAAAATCCTTTATCTCCTTGTATTTCTCGGGAACAGCCATAACTGTGAGATCAGACCAGTTTCGCATGGCTTGGAAGTCGCCGCAGATGAGCAGAAGATCCACTTTGTAACCATTTTGGTTCTCAAGTTGCGCGATATGGTCGTAGATGGCATCCAAGTCACCGTGACAGCAGCCTTGTACTGCGATCTGAGAGACATAATATGAGTTTAGCCTCCGAAGTCAAATGGACTCGTACTTTCATATCAATGGGCTCGAAAGACGGAAAGCCCCTTGCACCTTGCGTCACATCAAAACGTGAGCGTGACAGATTGATTCAGCGAGGGTAGCCGTCGACGGTGATGAGCATTCCGTTGTGCAAAATTGTTCGTCCATATACTCAGGCTTTCCAACACATAAAGCATTCAACACAGAACATAAAAAATACACGATAAAACAATCTCTAGAATTTAAAGTCCTTCCCTTTTTTGACGTCTCGCTCTCTCTCCATCTTCTGTTTCTTCTTGGCCATTTCCTTTGCAACCATATCTGAAAAATCTTCCCTGTTCCCTCCTGGTACACCCGCAGAACCTCGCGAATAAGCATCGTACTTTCGGCGTAGTTCTTCTTCAGTCAAACCTTCGAGTTCACCCACGTCGATTGATACATCCACACCATTAGCCTTGCGCTGAGGTATTCCAGATCTCAATTTTAAAAAGTCACACCCAGTAAAGCAAGACACTGACCTTTGTCCCCCGATCATCACCAAGAACAGGCAGAGGTGCACCCGAGACGGCGCTGACGTCGTATCCCCTTTCGCTGCCCATAAGCCCCCGGACCGATGTCTGCTTTTCCGGAACGACCTGGTAAAGGGTGCGAGGACCAACATCCATCGCTTCTTGTATTGTACGACCCTTGCGTAATTCCAGAAAGTCCGGAGTTTCGAGGCCACCCGCAACAGTGGAGACGACACTCGCCATGCCTGAAGGCGTTTCCATACCCGATGGCGTTTGGAGCCCATCGACAGGTGCTGGCTCCGCTTCCTCCTCCTCCTCCTCTTCCGATTCGCTCTCTTCTTCTTCTTCCTCTGCAAAAAAATGATTCAACCAGATGGATGTGAGAAAAAGGATAGTTACCTTCTTCTGGTTCAAGTTCTCCCCAAGAGTTCTTGTCAATCGGTTCTCCCGCCTGCATCATGGCGTTTAATTGAGTCACAAAAAGCGAGATATTAAATTCGGCTTACTCCAGAGTCTGTAGCCTTTGGTAGAACACCAAAGACATCACCGTACAGAGGTCGGTTATATTCATCTAGTGGCGGTTTTCCCCATCCACCAGGATGGAAACCCCACTGCGCGCTGAAGATCCCACAAAATTTCAACATTTGCATAGCCAGCGACGAACAAGATACGTACCCTTCGGGAATGGGGCAATTCAACCCGGGTATCCTGAGTGTTGGATAACTTGGTGGTGGACCGAACCGCTGCATGCTGATCAACCACGGTGGTGGGGCAAGGGGAGGAATCGACAGCGCCTCGACTAGTTCAGGTGACAAGTCTCCTGGCCTCTTCTCCTTGAGGGATGTCTCGAACTCCTTGCCTTCATAATACCTAGAGGGGGGTAAAAAAACCGCTGAGCCAAAACAATAAGAGCTGAACTAAAAAAAAAATCAGTTACATCTCTCCAAAGCCCGTCACTGGCGGCTTCGTCTGGAATTTGAAGAACGCATCATGCAGTTTCTGATAATCAATATCGACCTTTCCCATCTTTGGCTGCACCCTTTCGCGTGTCTTGGCCTTCAACGACATATTCGCCTCCTTTTCCTTCACCGCATCCCGCATCGTCGCAATGCCCGTGTCGGCAATATACGCAGGGAGCTGAAATGGGGGCTTCTCAATTCCACGCTTGCCCTGCAAGTAGTCCCTCTTCGCGCTCCAGTGTATAGGAATGGGAACCGTGTTGCGGTAACTTTTGAGGTGGAGGAGAAGCCGTGGATCGGAGGCGGTGACGTCTGTCCATTCGACGACTTCGGGTTTCTTGACGAGTTGCTTCAGCTCGGCAACAGTGAGCCTCGCCAACTTGCGTTGTTTTTTCTTTGAGAGAGGTTTCTTCTCTTCGTCAGAGTCCTCGCCAGACTCCATGTCGTCGTCCGAGTAGATAACTTCGCCTTTTGATGGCACCAAAACTTTTTCATCCTGAATTAGTTTGTTAAACTGCAAGATTATAATGGATGTAATGGTAGTACGCACTGTATTCTCATCTGGAGGAAGCTGGAAGCGAGCAAATACGTCGGAGAAGGCTTCAAGGGTAGAGTCACTGAGCTCAAACTGCTCAGAAACGTACACAACATTAGATGTCTCCGCAGTCTCTTTCTTCAGGCTGAAATGTGTCTTCTCGGGCACGTTCTGCACATTGCGCTCAGGACAAAACAGCTGCGCAATATGATTGCAGCGTACCGTATTCGTCTCTGCCTTTTTCTGCTTCGCCTTTAGCCTCCTCAGCTGATTCTTCGAACGAATCTTCACACCCTGCTTTTCCAAAACATCATTCTCCGCTGTCGCGATCTGAGAAACCATGAGGAGCACACCAGGGGAGGTTAGAGGTTTGAGAGTAAGAGCCGTGGGAAAATAGTCCGGATATAAATAACCCAATATATTTCTGTCATCCTAGCTACATACACAATCGACACTCAGAAAAGTCCAACCAAATCAGCAAATGGATCTTTACCCTGCGGCGCAGAGTTCGAAATTGTAGCCACACCAGGTGTAAACGCCGGGGTCTGGGGTTTCTGCGGTTGTAATGTCGCACCAAACGCTGCTGCTCCCATTCCTGTTCCCACCGGGACAGGGCCAGTCGCCGTAGAGCCGTTACTACCAAAGTAATTGGGCGGTGGACCCTGGTGCTGATTGGGTCCAGGAGTACTTGGAAGCATGATGGAGGCGGGCGGGGTGGAAGTCACTGTCGGGGGCGTCATGGTTGACCGTGTTATACTTGGCGCCCCGACACCACTGCCCATAAGTAGACTCATACCGTAGCCGCTGGGATTGGTGTTTATAGGCATGGCTGGTTGTGGCACAGGGGCAACGGGAGCGGGAGCAGAAAAAAGACCGCTGAGGTCGTTGACGCCTGTGCCACCGCCGAGAGAGACAGGATTCGGGATAGATGAGGAACTGTCGTCAAAGTCGATAAGGGAGAGGCTGTTGGCGGCGCCTCCGGCCAATTCGGCGGGTATAGGATTTGATGCTGCCACATAGTCGCCCTTCTTAAATGCTTCGTAGCGGCTGAGGACGGTGTTAATCTGGTCGTTAATCTGAAGGAAAGTGTCTACAAATTTGTAAGGACAGATGCCGCGACGGAATTTGATAACTACTGACCTAGGGATTCCGGGTCATCGGCTTCCGCATCCGAGATCCATTTCTGAAGTTTGGGTCGCGCAGAGCCGAGGATGGAGGATACTTGCTGTCAATTAATGAGAAATGCGTTTGATTTGAGCCAGAAAACACGTACATCATAAGCATCGCCCTGTGCGAATTGCTCGCCTCGTCGTGTATCGACATTATCAAGCATTTCGTTTAATAAAATGACCTTTTGTTCGAGTTTGTTGATTTCAGTGAGGGCTTGGGTGCGATAATCAGGTTTAGCATCCGGATTCGCGCCAGCAAGAGACTTCATCAGCTCCTGTGCGGCAGCAAGGTCGCGGGGTGTTCCCCGCCGTATTAGCTCTTGTAGTTTTGCTGACTGGGCTTGGCGGTCCTCCTCCTCTAGTTCCTCTGCTGATTTGAGGTTCTATAACGTGGTTGGTCAACAACAGTGAGCCTTTCACAAGCACCACACAAGACGCACTGCGGTAGCATCAACGGGCGACTGGTAGCGATTGATTTCCCTGAACCGATAACCTTTGAAAGTCAAGAGTCTGTGCATGTCTCTTATATTGCCAAGGTCCTCTCGCCATCTAGATTCTATACATATGGTATTCTTCCAGGTATGAATGAGATCAAGGATACGTGACATGACGGGGCCAGGGAAAGGGGGCGGACGCTCTGGAAAGCGTCGTACGAGTTCGTTGAGAAACTCTTTGGTGGAGACTTGGAGGTGAAAAGGGTAGCCGCACTGCTTTACGAGGGAGTCAAGAAGAGCAAGGGCGAGGATGGCAATGTGGGGATTGCGGTGGTTTACAAGACGAGCGATTGTCATGGCTGCTTCACGGGGACTATGAGAGAGTTAGAGAGATATAAGGATGAAGGATTGAAGGACAGACGTGTTTGCCTTCTTTGTGTTAATGAACTCTGCAACTTGGAGGTGGATTGCATAGTTTGGCTCGTGCAGAGATGGTTCGCATGCACGCGTGATGAGGAGATCCAGCGGCGATGCTCTGAGCCAGCTGTTGGTGGTTGGACTAGAGAGCATTGCAGTTATAGAAACTCGAAGTGCAAGTAACTAATAGAATACAAATAGCTAACATAGTACAAACTAATAGAAACCGCAAACTAATAAACAACTGTAATGCAAACTAATGGAATACACAAACTAATAAACAACTGTAATGCAAACTAATAGAATACACAAACTAATAAACAACTGTAATGCAAACTAATAGAATACACAAACTAATAAACAACTGTAATACACAAACTAATAAATAACTAAATAAACATTCTCGTGACTTGTCACAACCATGGTTCTCCCACATAACCTCTGTGCGCACCTTCAAAACGCCTTTCGTGCTCGCCACCAAAAGGTCGTCGTCGACCACAGCACCCAGAACCTTGGCGTCCTTTCCATCCTTCTCCGTGCCGGCTTTGTCTCCAGCGTCGTCCGTGGCACCGTCACCGCACCCGATCCAATTAAATTCCACAACGCAGGTATCGCCCAGCAAAGAATATGGGCTGACCTGAAATATCGTGACGAAAGACCCGTACTCAACCACATGGAGCTCGTCAGCAAACCCAGCAAACGCATATTCATGGATCTCACCGAACTCCGTCTGATTTGCTCAGGGCGGAGAGCACAACAAGTCAAGCCTCTGGGTATGGGAGAGATTGCCGTTGTCCGCACAAAAGACAGGGAAAATCAGTGGCTAGAGGCTCGAGAGGCGCTGCAAATGGGGTTGTCAGGAGAAATTATATGTCGCGCACGGTGACACAAGTGAGTTTTCATCCTTGCGCGCTATCTTCAAAGCTGATTCCCTCTCACTAGAAAATTATTCAACTACTACATTCGACTAATTTCATTAATGAAACAAAAAAAAAATTCTACAACGACAAAGGGATCAACAAGAGCGCTGCTCTCGCTGTACCCTCAGCTTGCTTGTGATAGATCCATCTATTTCTTACAGTATATATGTATACAATGATCAAGCAGTAGCAAGCACTTCTGGTGCGATCCGTTGCTCCACCAAATTCAGCTTGCCTACCCAGTCACCTAGCCGCTGCGCTAGCATCCCAATCTGCTCTCGCGAAAGCACGCGTGGTTGTACCCAAGTGATATTGGCTTTTTGATCGACTTGATCAAGGGAACCACGGATGAGCTTGAGACTATAAAAGGTGCGTCAGCCTGTTGGTGTCGCACAACAAATCGCGCACTATACCTCAGCGCCTTCATAACCAAGTGCTCCACCTCGTCAACGGGTAACCTCGTCTCCTCTGCTATCGTCTGGAAACTCATAGTCCTGTTATTCGCACCTCGCCTGAATACTGATTCAATGAGAGCCATGAGGCAAATTTTTTGACGCAGAAATGCATAGTTTTCTTGCAGAATCGGCTGCAGACACAGATCCATTAGCAGAATTGGTTATGTAAAACGTCAGCTCATCACCTCTTGCGGAAAGAGCGGTGCAAGCGCCTCAAACTTGCCAATGCTGCCCTCATTGAACGTGAACAGCAATTTTTTGATCCACTCATGTGGCGTCCCATTTAGCGCTTCCAATATTGGATGCATCAACTAGCGCTATATTTGAGCTAACCTGGCATTTGTGACAGCACCGTGCGTACTCACTAACTCGCCAAAGTTATAGATAGTATCTCCAAGGAACGCAGATATGCCCAGATCATGTGCCCTTCCCAACCTCTCTTCGGGTGTCATATTCGTTTCAGGATCCACACATGCAAGGTAAAGCAGCGAATGTTTATAGTAAGGAGCATACTCTGCCCGCGCCTACATCGCTGGTGAGTTCTGGAGGGAAGGACAATAAACTTGGGACGCACCTTGTAATAATCCGCCGCGACACCATAATACGCCGCATTGACACCATTATCCACGCCTTCAAGTCTATCCAATATCTTCCACGCCGCGTCCATATCCGTCTTCGTCCCCTCCAAATCTCCATATAGCAGCTTCGCATGTGCAATCGTCGCCAGGAGGAGCACATGCGCCTCTTGCGACTTTTCCTTATCAATCCTCGACAACAACGACGTCAAGAATGCCAAGTGTCTTTGTGGATCTAACGCAGACAAGTATGGGCCTCTGAGCACACCATCGCCAATACTCGATCAAGGGAGAGAAAAAACGTACTATCAATCTCCTTTGACACTTTAACGCCCATCTCCACGAGCCTCAGCTGATTTATCTTCCCCTCAAAATCCCTCACAAACCGCTCAAACACATCCACGCGGTACGTCCTGCTCTGCTCGTCATCGAAAAACGTCTTTAGCTTCTGCGTTAGCTGATGCCACAACCTGTAGTTTACAATCAGTTTCTAGTTCATGTGAATAAGCCGGAACGCACTTTCGTGTGTGTAGGGAGCGGAAGGACTCGAAATACGAATGCAAGGCGGACGGAGTGGAAGAGAGGGCGGTGGCAATGAACTCGTCTAGTACGAGCTTTGGGGGATTGGATGAATCGACGGCCATTGCTGTTGAAGACATTTGTGGTCAGTGGGTGAGGAGGACGCGTCAATTGTTTGTCCAGCACAAATAACGCGCTGAGCGTGATCCCCGAGCTCTGATGCCGTATGTGGGACCCCCCTTTCAAAGACTTGTAGACCTGCAGCATGGCATTTGGCGGCATAGGATATGCATCATCGTCTTTATCTGTCGACTTCAGGTGACTCTGTAGCTGATTTACACCTGACGCGCTTCCCATAACGGTTAAGTCGAGGTATAGCGGTTAAAGATTGCCAAGTGCTCTCATAAGCTAGAAAGGAGACTTTCGACAGCTTCAATGTCCAAGCCAAGGGGACCCCCTTTCCAAAGACTTCTCGATCTGCGGCAAGTGGCGGCATAAAATATGCACCAGCATATCTGTCTGTCGACTTCAGTGATTCTGCCGTTGATTTCCACCTTACACGTTTCCCATAACGGTAAGTCGATGTATTGCTAAAAATGGTCAAGTGCTCTGGTAGGCTAGAAAGCAGACTTCAACGCTTATTACTATAGGGTACCAATTGAGGAAACTCACTTGATCAACTCGGACTGCGGCAATAAGATAGGATCACGTCTCTTGAAGTGCAGTCAACGAGCAAGTGTACAGTATTTAGATTGGATCGAAATGGTGATAGGATTTCATTTTCTATCGTGTTCGGCCTTCTATCCTGTGAAAGGAAGCATCTCCAATCGTTTAAAAGAGACGTTTTTCTACCCCTTTGCAGAAACCCCTCATGAAGAGCATTGTCTTCAGCCTATGCCTCATCTTGTCAGCAGCTGCTCTGTATCTCTACATCAGGCGACCCAAGAATGCTGCAGGCTTACCCCTTCCACCTGGTCCAAGGAAGCTCCCAATCATAGGAAACCTCCTTGACATCCCAAAAAGCTTTCAATGGATAACATACCACAAATGGTGTCAAGAATTGGGTGATCGATGCTTCGACATCTCCGCAGACGTGAGCATTGACTAGTACCATCAAGGTTCGGATATAATTCATCTTAATATCATGGGGACGACGTTCATTGTCTTGGACAACGCACAAATGGCCACGGATTTGTTGGAAAGGAGGTCCTCGATATACTCTAACAGGTGATTATCCATTGCCAGTGCCTCGCACGAGCCTTGACACTTTTCTTTCAGGGTGAGGATGCCAATGATCAACGAACTGATGGGCTGGGATTTTAACGTTTCCTGGATGCCATATGGTGAGTCCGTCACCCCGTTCTCAAGGATGATACCATATGATTCTGGTATAAGGTGACTACTGGTGAGCATCAGCTTCTGTCTGGCACCTGTCTCGGCCGATAGTTCTCTCAAAGGCGTCAACATCGACGCTTACTACATCAGGAGTTAAATGCCGCCAATGCTATACACTTCCGACCTAGTATACTGAAGGCTACTCACGGTCTCCTCCGTGCTCTATTAGACACGCCAGATGACCTAGATAGCAATCTTCGACAGTTCGTGGATGCTCTATTTCTGTATTGCAGAGCTCACATTCTCTCAGGATGGCGGGTGAGACCATCATGGGATGGACGTATGGACTCGAGATAAACTCAAAGAATGATCCCTACGTTGAGACCGCGGCCGTGGCCGTTCGTCCGCTTTTCGAAGCTGCTCTTCCGGGTGCTTTTCTCGTCGATTCGATCCCTATCCTGAAATATGTACCTGATTGGATGCCTTTCACCGACTTTAAACGTAAAGCGAAGCATTGGCGCAAACTCGCGCTGGATATGGTCAACATTCCTTACGAGGCGGTTAAAAGTAACATCGTGAATTTTTGATCATTTACGTCTCGCGCTTTATTTGCTGATGAGTCATGTAGGCAAATGGAGTTGCTACCCCGTCTTTTACGTCAAGGAGCTTGCAGAATATGGATGAATCGCGCGATATCAAGTTACAGGAAAACATCATCAAGTCAACAGCTGGAACGATGTACACAGGTGAACTTCTAAGTCTTTCATGATGTTAGTCGAGCGACTCATTGGTTATCATCGCTCGCAACATCAGCTGGCTCGGATACTGTAAATCCATGTCTGTGTCTGAAGAGTCTGAGATTCCATTGACTTTAACTGAACAGACCGTATCAGCTATTGCATCATGCATCCTCGGCTTGATTGAGAATCCTGCAGTGCTCAAGAAGGCTCAAGAAGAGCTCGACCGAGTCATAGGTCCTAACCAACTCCCGACATTTGACGACGAGGACTCCTTGCCATATATCACTGCGATTTCTAAAGAGACCTTGAGATGGAGAGACGTCGTCCCAATCGGTATGAATAGAGGTATATTTACTTGAGTCCTTCCACGATCAATAATTAAACAGCTGTGCCGCACACTCTCGATGTCGACGACGAATACATGGGATACAGACTTCCCAAGGATTCAGTTGTCATTCCCAATGTGTGGTAGGTAACATTGACGAGAACCAGTCTATAGCAATTGATGGCTTGACCTCGTGTAATAGGGCCATGCTCCATGACGAAAAGATCTATCCTCGACCATTTGAATTCAACCCAGATAGGTTTATGAAAGACGGAAAGCTGAATCCGGATGTGAAGGACCCAGGACATGCAGCATTTGGATTCGGACGACGGTACGTCGAACGTCTATTTTGTGTCGTTCTCAGCATGAAACATCCACGTACAGGATGTGTCCTGGGCGTCACTTGGCTTTTTCTGCTGTGTGGATTGCTGTTGCTTCGATCCTTACTGTCTTCAATGTCACAAAGGCCCGCGACAAGAATGGAAATATCATTGAACCATCTCATGAATATATATCTGCCATAGTCTGGTGAGTGTTTATCAGTAGGTTAGATGTAAATATTCTCTTCTCACCCTGTCTAGTTTACCTCGTCCCTTTGAGTGTTCAATCACTCCGCGATCGAAACAGGCGGAAGATTTGATTAGGGCGACGGTTAATGAAGAGTACTATTCCTGATTCTTCTTTTCGATCATGCGCGTATCAAATCTTTTGCCTCTGAAGAGCTGCTATGCACCCCATTCCGTCAATCACACACAATTTGAGGAGTCCTTGTTGCACAGAGTCACGGGTTGATTGTCCGTCGCCCTTGGATATTCACTGTAGTTAAACCTGGGGATGTTACATGCCACATAAGTACCATCACAGGGCCCTCTTCTGAAATTTCTCATGTCATTATCATTGAAAACACTGGCACATAAGCTTAAAAATGAAATTTAGGAGGTGGAGCAACACATGACAGGATCCTTTGTATAGGAGTCATCCGAGAACGTTTATGAAGTGATTAAGGGCACAAACCACATGCCCAATCTCTCTGTTGTTGTTAAGTCCAAGGTATCGGATCGGGTAAATCTGGAAATGGTTGCTATGACGTACCCTCTCCTTCAATATAAGGAAATTGTTATGACATATTCTGACAGGCGGGCAACCTTCGGCAAGACAACGGCAAGGCAACGGCATTTTGAGGTAATTTCAAGGCAGATGCAAAATGCTAATCCTGCATTTATACACTCTCCACTGCCTGCATCCATACATTCTTCACTTTGAGAGGACAAAAATACTGGGTATCTGACTACTCTAACCCTACTGAACAACTACTGAACTATACAATCAGTATTGTCCACTGATTCTGTGCCCTTTAATTTTGTACATTCTATCTGTTATCTGTTTTTGCTTACATGGTCTTTTATTGCCTCAATCTTTACCTTCTGATAAGACTCTGAAGGAAATAGACTAGTCCTCTGTCAATATATCAAACATGGCAAAGAATGTATTACCAACCCTTCTCTCCAAAGCCAAAGTCATCAAACAAGTGAGAAATGTAAAGCTACATTTGTAAGTGTGTTACAATAGCAGTTCTGAATTCCATTAGACACTCATTTTTTAATGTGTTTGTTTGAAAATACTGTATTTATCGAGACTCATAGTATTTTGAGTCAGATTTTGAATTTAGGTGAGCACCGAAGCTGTGCCAATATCAGCCGATGGCAACCGGAAAGTGCCGTTACCTACTGGCAGAACAAAGATCCAATGTCCACAATTCGCCGACACCCCTTGGTCAAGTTGGTGTTGTCAAGGTGGAAACCAATTGGGAAAATTAGTTTCTTGAGCGGAGACTCCTGAATTAGATTGAATGCAAAGTGGGTTGAGCATATGTCTAGATGGAACGTTGTAGAAAAAAATACTAGTGCTGTGTCCATCAAAAGCCTAGATGGCTGGAAAATGAGATTGATCCCCATTGTTAAATGCAAGTGGTCACGCGTGTCACTAGAACCGGCTGTCCCAGATCCAAATGTATCAGGTTTTGTGATCCTCATAGAAACTCAAGTGTTTGTGGTCCATGAACCATTTCGGAGGAGAAAGCGCTGGACCTGTGAGGTCATGCGTTATCGCTCCCCGATGGCTGATAATCTGTGTACCGATGGGCAGAATAACATGGAATTTGTCACGTCTGGGTATCTATGAGGAAAAAATGCCATCTGATGGTATGATACAGTGCAGTGTGAGAAAATGTAATCAATGAGACAATAAATAGCAATTATCAGCGAGAAAAAGGCCAAACAGAGAAGTTGATGACAGGAACTCAGTATACTCTGCAACCGTTGATGGAGAGAAAAGGGAAGAGGAATCAAATGAGCAGTCAGAGAAATAAGACTCGGTTTCAGGGGAAGAAACGGAGTAGGGTGGAGAAGAAAGGAAATCGGGCGAGCACGATGATCCAAGTGTTCCACAGTAGATATTTCCATCAGCGATGGAGGGAGTAGTGGCTGGGATCGCGGCTGGTTCGAAGATCCACGAGAAATCCTCATTTGGGGAAACGGGTGCAGACTTCTCAAAATATGTCTCCGCAGGACAGATGGTCTGAGAACAATGTGAAAAAGATTCCATGACATCAGAAGGAAAGTCGATGCCACTGAACAGCTGGCTGCAAGTATCCGCGGCACGAGAGAGATCGGAAGGGAGGAATTGATAAGGTGTGGATGGTTCCAAGGAAAATGATGCCCCTTCCAAAGGCGAGAGATATTTGTCCCAGGTGTATGAGAAGCTATCGTCTTGCGCCTCACTACAGGTTGCATCAGAGATATTGAAACTGGAGTATGTGGAAGTCAGGTTGGCGGGGAGGTATTCAGGAAAGGGCTTAGATTCGGGGCCGGGAGAAAGCGACGAAGCAACACCTTTGCGTTCGTAGGGGGTGTGGCGCCGTGATTGTTTAGTACCAACAGAAGCTTTCGCTTTTCCAGACTTTCTGTTCGGAACATATGCATGTTTCCTTTTTCTGTGCCGGGTTAGGCATCCAGGATCGGCTGTGCGGTAATCGCAGTCCGGGCAGGCATGAGGCTTCTCGCCAGTACTGAAGAGCATTCATTAGGGATCAGGACAGTTTGCAGTGAAACGGTAGTGCTTACTGTGTAGAAGTATGAGTATTCAGGTTTGACTTCTGGAGAGTCTGATAAGCACAGCCGTCATAGTGACATTTAAACATCCTGGAAATTCGAGTCAATTAAGAGTCAAGCTTGCAGATGGAAATTGACGCACATAATAGCATTACTGGGTTTGTGAAGTTGTTCGTGACGGGCTATATCGCCCTTATAGCGGATGACAACCCCGCATACATTGCAAGGCTCGGTATTGATTTCTTTCTATAATGAAGGTGAGTCGATGGGTCGCACTTTGGACTGCAATCATCAGAACTCACAGTACGAGACATGATCCGGTGATTGTAAATCGAAGCACTGAGGGCGGGACAGGTGTTGGGAGACTTTTAACGTCGTGAGCGGGGCGCTCTAGAGTGAAGAACCTCCCGGCCGCGCCCCCGCCTTTAAAGTGATCCCTCATCCTCGAAAGGTCCTGAGCAGCAGGATTGGCTTTCACCCACTTTTTGCGTTATTGCTCTAAAAGGCGATAAAAAAGTGGTTTAGCGAACCAATCGTCCCGGAGAGGCAGGTGGCGGCCAATGCACCGCAGATAACAACAAAATAAGGCAATAACGACGGATTGGTGAAGTCTATTTTGAAAGAATGGCCTTTAAAGGAGATAAAAAGACAAGGACCATGTTTTCCAGACATAGACATCTGCAACAATTTGTCCCAGCGACGGCGTGCTGGTCTTGTGTCCGTTTATGGAAGGCCCATCACTATTCGGATGTCGATTAAGAGGCGAATGCACGGCTGTTGGTACATGAAGATTTTGTAGCCTCGGTAAAGTAGACCACAGCCTTGATGATGACTTGCACCTGGAATGAGAGTGGAGCAGCGATTTTTTCACACAGTTGAGGGAGCTCGACAAAAATTTGCTATGTGCTAGATCATAAATGATGTAATCAACGCGACAACTTGTTCAGACCTTTGAGGAAAACGGAGTTGGTAAAGGACAAATGTAGCCGTGAGAAATTTCACGGCTCACTTGTACATATTATTGCGTATGAGAGTACGATTGAAAAGCCGAGCGGCGTATTGTTTGAGAAGGCTGACTAGATCGGCAACCTGTTGAGACGAGAATAGGATGTCGGTTCCGCAGTAAAATTGATCAGAATGGAAGAGTATCTGTCATGGGAGCGATCTCTTGATTATCTTATGTCAAATCAAAGAAGATTGAGACTTTATAAAATCACCAGATCTGTGACAAGCGTAAAAGCAACAAGACAAGATGGTTGTGAAGAGAAGATCATCGTAATTGCCTGAACGTTGTGCTGATGATCTAGATTCTGACAAGTGTGATAGATGGATAGCTGTTCTTGATGGACTGGGTCAGTGTAACGGTAGTCCAACCAATCAGGTAGAGCATGGTCAGCTAGCTGAGATGTTGAACAAAACGCCCAATGACCTTATATCATCGTCATCATTATGACTCGAGTCATGGTCATAATAACATCATATTCACGTACTTTTCTATATGTCACATTCTATTTATTTGTTAGTCATTATGAAACACAACTCCACACCATTCTTACTGATTAGTAAATATGAAAAGGTTGGTCTCATCCCTGGAGTTCGAATCGTCGTTTGATTCTTGAATTCCAAGTATGTTCACTTACATCTCTTTTGTAACTTGTATGCTCAATAAATTGTCGTTTGATTCTTGAACCTCCAGAGTGATAATATATTATTATTGATCCACTATGCATGCTTTGTCAGGTTATGCGATTACAGCGAATCGACTTCTGAGACCTTACAGTTTCCGAAGTTGAATGGAACAAACTATCACATCTGGTTGGACAACATGAAATATGCATTGCAAGCCAAATCTCTTTTGTTTGGAATAGACAGTAGCAAGCGAGTATGTATGACAAGACAGTAGTGTATCAAAATGGTAATAATTGTAGATATTGTCTATCATAATATATTTATATATATATTGTGCACAAAATCTCGAGTTCTCTCATTCACCCAGTCATCATCCAGATTGACGCCGAACTTATACATTGGCCGAATTTTACCATTCATAAGTGCAAGCAAGGCGTCGCTAAAATCACTCAATACCTCATAAAAATGCGGCGTTTGAAGCTAAGACAACAGTCAGTTTTCGGGGAAGATCAAAATACTGTGAAGTACACGAAACAAAGTTTGACTGCCGACTCTTACCATAACAAGTATATGATGTGGCTGGTCTCTTTTAACACTCTCCCTGACCAGTTGCATCATGCAAAATAATATAACAAGAACAATTGTTACTCTTTGAGTGTGCTCCCCCTGACTACAAGTTCCCCCTAGAGTGCAAGGGCCCTAATATTCTTTGCCAAAACAACAGTGGCCAAGCCAAATTTGCTTGTGGGGTATTGGTGGTGACACCAGGCACTTCAGGAACAGCCTCACTGCATTCACTTTGGTAGTGGCCCATTTTCTGGCACTTAAAGCACTTGATTGTTGATCAGTTCCATTTTGGTTTTGTTTGTGAAATGAGTGTGGTGGCAGTGCTACAACTTGCAACAATGGTTGAGCTGGTTTGTTGGCAGGCTTCCTCATTTAGAATACATCCAATTGTTGCAGTGAATTGCATGCAGGGAAGACAAACTGGACTGAAGTCAAGTGGACTGATGGGAATTGCTAGAGATTCATGGAACTTGAATAATATATATCATTGAGTGAGAAGCATATGTACATACCTAGAGATTTGTGAATTTGAATAATATATATTATTGAGTGAGAAGTGTATGTACATACCTAGAGATTCATGGAACTTGAATAAGGACCAAAAATCTCTAGAACATGAAAATTGTCCTACATATCATGTGAGATAATAGAAATAGGAATAACATAGAATACAAATAGAGTTTAAGAGAGATTGGGCAGTCCAGGCATAGAAAGTTCAACACTCCCACCTGATGGAGTTCCCACAGCATCACTGGAGTTCAGCTCTGGAAAATTCTCCAATCAAGCCCATTTCCCTATGGAGCCTGTCCAATGTCTTGACTCAGCATTTTTGTCAGCAAGTCTGCAACCATGTCTTTGGATGGGATGTAAGCCAGCTTGATCTTCCTGTCATGGACAGCCTGCTGCAACCAAAACCAGTGGCAATCTAGGTGTTTGAGCCAACCCATGTGTTTGGGGTGTTTTGAGACTGACATTGCTGATTGGTTATCAATATTTAGTACAAGGAGTGTTGATTGTGGTGTACCAATATCAGCAAGGAAATAGAGCTCATGGCCTGTCTTGCTGGCAGCAACAAATTCTTTGTAGTTTGGACATCCAACGAACAGCACCACTGCCAACTATGAGGACAGAACCTGTGGTAGAACAGCCATTGTCAGAATTGCCATCATGGTCAGCATCAGTGTATGAGATGTAAAGGAGGGTGAAGAGGAGGCAGCAGCAGCAGAGTAGTTGATCCTGTAATCTAAGGTTCCACAAACATATTGCAATAGATGTTTAACAGCTTTCCAATGTTTGAGGCTGGAACAGGCATTGAAGCAGCATAGAATGCTGACTGCATGAGCAATGTCAAGCCTGGTGCACATGGCAAGGTAAAGGAGATCACCAGTGGCATGTATATATGGCACAGAACACATTTCAGCTTCTCCTTCTGAGGTTTGAGAGGAGTCTGCCTTTGACAACCACACTCCAGGTTTAAGAGGGATGGCTACTGGCTTACAGTTAAGCATGTCAAAACACAAGAGAACCTTAATGGCATATGCATGCTAGTTGATCCAGAGCATCTGGTTAGATCAGTTGAGTATAACATGCCCAAGAACCCTGTTGTTGGTTCCAAATGACAAAGTTTGAAGTAATGTTATAGGTCAGAAATGACTTTGAGAATGGCTGGCCTAGATTTTGAAGCAAGGGTCATATTGTCAATGTGTACAGGAATAATGATTCATACCCCATCATGGGGATAAATGTAGACACAGGGGTCAGAGGTAATGTGGACAAATCCAAGCTTTACCAACACTTCATGCATCTTCTTATTCCAGAGATTGGCATCAGATTTGGCACCTTGCTTCAGGCCATAGATCCTCTTCTCAAGCTTTGCACATAAGCTACCCTCATCAGGTTTTTGTTCTGTACCAGCAGGAACTTCTTCTGAAAAACCCTCCAGATATTTTATATAGAGTTTGGCATCAGCAATGCTATGAAGGAAAGTGGAGAAGCTATCAATGGACTCAAGGTACATGTTTTCAATGGTGGAAAGTGTGAGAATAGTGTGCATGGCAGCCCAATGTGCTGTTGGTGCAAATGTCTTAGCAAAATCTACTCTAGGCTACTGACTAAACCCTTGCACTACAACACAAGCTTTGAAATGTTCTACAGTGCCATCAGGTAGGTGTTTCACCTTAAAGACCTATCAAGAACTAATGGCTCACTGCCCAGGGGGCAAGTAGACTGCTCACCATGTGCCATTGCTGTGTAGTGCATAGTATGCAGCATTGGGGCCACATGCAGGAATGCATGTCTGCTGACTAGGTTCACAAGGAGGAGGAAGAGGTCTAGGCTGGCAAGGTGCTTGAGTAACTGGCTGCAGTATAACTGGCATTACATTATCAGCTCCCACTATTTCTGTAATGTGTTGCGTTACCAAGCCTTACTCACACAGTCTGTAAGTCAGAACCTATTTATTGGGTCTGCCTATGGTGTGCAAAAGAAAAGCTTAAGGTTATGTAAGTGTAACCTTATAATATATACTACTTAATTATGTAATTAGTAAATTAAGAATAATAACAAATGAAGTAATGAGCTTCCTCGTTACACTCCCCACTCTTGAGACCTTTCAAGGTCTCATTTCCTAGCCATAGCACCAAGGATGATGAACAATTTTGGGGTGGGAACTAGTGTCCCACCTAGAGTATAAGCTCTGGGCAATTAACCCAACAATAGTGACAATAAGGGTAGGATCAATGATCCTACATTCTGATTACAGTAAGCCACTCATACAAATGAGTGGCACAAAGCAACTCAGAGGGAACCTATATTCCCTCAACATGCATCAGCTCTACAATATTCCCTGGCTCCATAGCCATTTTGTCCCACCATTCTACCACAGTGTTGGCCATAGTGGCAGAGGCACCAGCAATAGTGGGGACTAAAGCTGGGGCTATGGGTTTGAAGACAGTAGCATTGGCCATGGTCTCGCTGGGCACAGTGTTGCCAAGTGGAATAGTAGATCCTGCTCCAGGAGCAGTAGCTTCTAGAGCTGGGGATGTGGAGAAGGCTGGCAAGCCCTTCCAAGAAGCTGCATCTGACAACAAGTCACTAGGGGAGTCCTGTTGTTTGAACTCCTGGTCAGAATCAGAGGCAAGTAGGGACTCATAAGGCCCTACAGGAGGATTGGTTGCACTGGTGGTCATTACCACCAGTGGCCACATTATGGCTGCATCAATGGCAGCCTGAGGTTGGTTAGCCAGGTAATGGAACCTGGCATCTTTGCTGTAGTGGAGCCACTCATGATCAATGAGTGGTGCAAGTCCATAGGCTTCTAACAACTGAATGAGAATGTGCATGTGTTCTTGGTCATTGGAGGTGGGATAGTACCACCCATCATATCCTGGAAGCACTCTAGGAATGCCATAGCATTCCAATTGTGCCAATTGATCATCATTGACATGGAGAAACATGTCCATGTATAAGCCACTGCCAGACCAGTGATAATCTAAATAGCATATACTATAGGTATACGCATGATCCATCCACATACATGGGATTTGATTGGCCAAGAGGTGCTGCAGGACCTCTAGTTTGCCGAGATTGTGCACCTAAGCAGGCTCCACATGGAGCCTGTGCAAAGGGAACATGTAGTTATTGATGGCCTGGAAGGCTATCAAACTTTTTCAATTGTAATCTTCCACAGCCTCTGCATAGAGTTGTGGGTGGGAAGCAATGAGAGCAAATGCTCTCATATATGATGCTCTGGTGTTAGCTCCAGTAAGAGCTAACACATGCATGAAAATGTATCCAAAGACAGATTCACAATGGACTCGTCCAGAGCTATCAATGGCAATCCCAGACACAAAGTTCTGGGAACCCAGATGACCATGGTGCAGTAAGTACTGTGCCCAACAGTCAATCTCAAAGTGATGCTTGAGAGGAACTTGATTAAGTCCTGCTCCACAAGTATTATTGTCAGCATGTCCTAGCATAGCCAATGCATATGAGGGCAGAGGGACAGGCAACCAGTTCCTGTTATCTGTTGGGAGGCAGTGTACTATGGCTTCCACATCAATTTCTAGGAGCCGACACATCATCCAGTCCCTCCACATTTCATGAGAGAAGAAGGAGATTTGATGGATATCCCACAAGAGGAGAGCTGCATGAACACACTCCTGTATCTGGATGGAGGCTCTGCTCTCTGAAATCACATGGACAAGCAACCTCAGTTGCTCTGGATTCATGGACATACCATGAGGTACCCATGAAGAAAGTTTTGAGTATGAGTGGGATAGATAAACTATCCCAGCCATCCCATGGGAGCAAGCAATTTTTGCTTCCTTGCTCACATAGACCACATTGATCATTGGTGACCAATGATAATTAGGGTGCAGAACCTGGATGGGTCTACCTCATCTGACTCATTGTTGCTTCCCTCCTCAGTAGGCTGTTGGACAAAGAATTTGTTGTCACTAGCCTCCTGATGCATTGTCGTTATTGGATGCTCAGGGTATTTTCTTGGGAAAGTATATGTATGGGGTTGTTTGACCTCAATAGCACTGGCATCAGCTCCACAGGGCACAGTCCTAGGGAAGTGCATAGGTACAGTGGGAGCCGCTGGTTTGCTGACCTTGGCCACCCCAGTCCTAGACAATGGCAGCGTCACTATGCTGCTCAAGGAAATCTGCATAGGCCTTATGGGGCCTGTAGGAACAATTGAGAACTGGGTTTGCAGACCCAGTCACAGTGACTCTGGTAAGGGACAGTTTGTTGCCCTTCTTCTTCTCTTTCACTGGTTTCAAGCAAGACTGGTCCTCCATGACCACATTCTCTTCATGAGGGATGAGCTCCACGTAGGGCATCACAGGTGCCCTTTTAACAGGTGTTGTAAGAAGGTCTTGTCTACAGACCTTCTGCAGCATATCTTCTCCAGGGGATGCTGTCTGCTTCCCCACTCCCATCACTACTCAATAAAGGTCCTTATGGGCCTCATCTTTCTGGAGTACAGCTACTTACTCTGTTTTCTGGTCAGAAACATGTTATCATCTGACAATGCATGGGCTGTTCCCCATACTATGCAGCCACCAGTACCCATCCATTATTCCCAGCCAACATCATAGATGCAACCTACCTTCAGCCACTGCCAAATTCCTTATTAACAACTACCAACCTCATATCTTGATGTGCCATTGATCTCCAATGCAGACAAGCCAACCTCAACCATTTACACAACCATTGTTCTTACCACATGCCATTTAACCACTATTTGTTTCAAACAAGAACATGCCACTACAATTTGAGACTATGACTTCAAGCAAGGAGACCTAGTATTGATGAGGAACACATAAATAGAAGTCACCCATAACAAGAAAATGCAATCCTGCTACCTAGAACTACTAGTGGTAATATCTCATAACCAAGGAGGCACTTATATTCTATGTGAACTGGATGGATCAGTACTCCACCAACTGATAGCAGCCTTTTGTTTAATTCCTTACCTTGCTTGCAAACACATCCCTATCCCTACCAATGCATTCAATATCAATACCAACCACTTAAGGATTTTAGAAGAAACTGATCTATTAGACAATGAAGACATCCTTGATAGTTGGGGAGAAGACAGTTTTGTTGATGAAGAAGACTAAAAAGACACCATTTTGCAGAAGCTAAATGGTCCACCATTAAACCAAAAACATTAACAGCTTTTGACAAGCCCCTTTTCTTTAATACTTCATTTATACTTTCACTGTTACTTATGTCCTTTTTTACTGCCACAGACATTCTACCTATGCTTCTGCCAATTGTTTATCATTTACTGTTAAGCCTTTATCTTTTCTTGATTTGTCACCATCCTTTCCCCAAACCTTTTGTTAAGACACAGTTGTTAAGTGACATTGCACAAATGCCACAATGATTTACTGAGCATTTATTTCTTTTGTTTCATTTATTCATTTCATTTTTTGTTTATTTGTTTTTTGTTCACACTTTCTTGGACTGTTATTGTAACAGTCAAACCAAACTTGACCCAAAACATATATATTGCTAGACTCCTTATAGAGGTCAGTCTGCAATAATTATTTAAAAACTAAATAAAATGTTTTTAGGAGCTGGTGGAGGTAAAGTCATCAGACAGGATTTCCAGATCCTCCAACTTGCTCCAATACTCTTCCATCACCCCAATTTGCAACTGCCATGCAATAAAGGCATTGCAGTTGTCCTGATAATGTGATAGAGTGCCTCATGCCTGCACTAACAGGCTAAAATGTGCCTATGCCACCTACAAATCATTCTCTGCCACCGCCATCTCCCTTCTCATCAGATGACAAATCTCTGCTGCCCTCACCCAGTATTGCTCCAAATTGCTGCAAGAATTGAATGGTAACAGTACCAGCAAATCCTCTTCCAGCCATTGGATTTCCTCCTCCTTGACTGTTGCACAAGGAGGAGTACTGAATTCAGCTAATTACTAAGAGTTGTTAGTGCTACAAATATGATTGCTAGGAAAAAGGGAACTTACTGCTCTCCTCTCCTCTTGTACACCGGTTCCATCTCCTATATCCACATCTGGCATCTCCATCTCTGTTGGCCTATTGTTAACAAAGGCAACTGTTAATTGCAATCAACTGTGCTCAAGTCAGCTACTTACCAGCTACTTCTTGTCCCTGCTACTGGTCCTGCCTCCTCTAGCACCTCCTCACTGCCTAGACTCTTTTCAATGGCCTTTGCCACTGCCACCTTCTCTTCAGGAGGAGTTGCCTCTCATGACTCCTTGGACTTCATGCAGTGCCATTGATGTGCTGCTTTGCTGCCTAGCTGCCATGCAGGGAACAACCAACAAGAACAGTCAGATGAGGTAGCTAGCAATTAGTAGTGTTATGTGTGTGTGTGAGGAGTCAAGCAAAGTCCTGGAAACTTGTTAAGGTGTGTAGTCGGAGTCAGTAAGGAGGTGGGAGTAAACAGTGAGAAGCAACAGTATGGCTGTTAGTATCAACCAGTTTGTAGTGCTGAATGAGATCTGTGAAAGCAAAGACCTAGAAGGTCATTAAGCAGTAAAGGTGAAGTTAACAGAAATATATGAGTTGCTAGCTGCATGTGCTAGTGTTAACAAAGGCAAAACTAGGGCACCCATATGATGCTTAACAAAGACAAGGCTAGGGCACCCATATGGCACTTAACAAAGGCAAATGTGGGTTAGACTTAACAATGCTGTTAAGCCTAGAGATGAGAGAGAGACAGCAACTGGACTGGGTAAACCCAAATCAGCTGGTAGCAAAGTGAGAGTGAAAAAAGATCTGAAGCATAGTCTGAAGTGGAGACTAGACTTTGGTACAATTTGATGATATTTAGCTACTGACAGGGCAGTATTTATAGGTATGTAAGATAGCAAAAGGCAAAACTGGTAAGAGATAGTAAGTGTAGCAGTTGCATGTGATAACACATGATGGAGGCCGCTATTGAATAGAAAAATTGTAAGTAATATAAGAAAATTGTGAGTAATATGAAAAAGAAAGAAAATAAAAACAATGATTGGTAGGCCATTGAATGGTAGCATGGTTATGATCAATTGTCAGTTGCCATATGGGGACTGGAAGGCTGGATTGTCCAAGGTCAAAGCAGTCATTAAGGCAATTGCTGATAACAGTCATTGTCATTAAGAGTCAGTTGGTAGCGGTCATGTGTCCATGTCATGTGCTTCATTTGATTTATCATTGTTGGGCAGTCAGTGCTGACTGGGTCATATCACCATTTAGCTCTCTTGGCAGACATTGGCACTTCCTTATCCTCACTAGTGTCCACTACCAAACAACTCTGGGGGCCCCTGCTTCTTGGCAGCTCCTTTCCCTTGTCCTTCCCCTCTGCTATCATTCCCTCCTGTCTTGTAGGAAGGAGGAGAGTCATCTTCTTAATGGTGGGCATCCTGCTGCCCACCACTATCTCCCTCTAGTCTTTCAGGTATCTTCTAGTGGCCTTGACCAGAGCTGCATCCTCTGCCTTCTTTCCTTTATGCCCTCTGCGTTGACCCCATGATGACTGGCCATGGGCAAAGCATCCCTTGCTTGCCTTGTTGCACTAGAAACAAGAAAAGTTGCCAGTAGAGTACCAGCAGCCTTCTGGGTCATTAATGGCCCAGCAACCATTGCACTACTAGTAGTCATCAGTCATTAACTGTTAATGGAAGAAACAAGTTGCTTACCATGCCAACCCTTTCCCAGAAAGCAGCCTAGCAGCTGGAGCTGCTAGCTTCCTCTTTTTCCTACTGACCCACTTTCCAGCACCCAGGCTCATATCCAACACAGTCAAAGGAAGGTGCTTTTTGAGCAGCCTTTCCAATTCTCAATTGTTAAAGGAGGAGGAGACCTCAATCTAAACAAAAAGGCTGGTAGCCTAAGTGGCTTTGTTAAGCAACAACCATTTATCTTGTCACCCTTGTCCTCCAAAAGCACCATCTTGTACCCTTTCCTCATTTTGATGGAGTCTGGAAGGTTTGTTAATGTGGAACCATTATGGTACTCCTAGCTGTTTGCTTACCATCATCTTGTCCTTGTCCTTGTCTTTGTTTGCCCTCTCTTTGCCCATGAGCAATTTCTGCTAAATGGCCCCCATTAATACTGCACCAACAACCATAACAAAACTGTTAAAACTTACTTTCATCATCCTTGTTGCAGTCCTACTTGTGGGAGTCTTTGGAATCTGTGGTAGCACATGTGACTCTGCTCCTGTGCTACCAACAGCTCTATCCTGCTAGCTTGAGCCCTCACCATAGTCCTTCCTTGTCCTTGTGCCAGCCAATGCCAGTGGATTCTTAATCAGGTGCTGGAAGAAACACTGCTCATCAAAAGACAGTTCTTCAAATAGCTAAATATATCCTTAATGATGTCACTAAGTTGTTAGCAACACTGTTAAGACTTACCATTATTGGAGCTGCTGTAACATCTTCTGCTACCATCTCTCCTACCAGCATTGCACTCTTAATGCAGCTATTAGTATACCAAAAGCATTGTTATAAGCAGAAAAACTTACAAAATGCTTGTCAAAGGGCCTCATCCAGGCCTTCCCCTTGTATTGGGCATATAACACCTGACATTCAGCTCCAACTGCATCTTGTTCCACCCACATGATGCCACTCCTGCCTGCTGACTTAAACTAATGGAGATATGTTGACAATATGGAGGTTACCACCACCTGAGGGTTCATAAGGAGCAGTGCTGATACAACCCAGTCAGCACTGGCTGCCCAACACTGATAAATTGAATGAAGCATGTGACATGGGCATGTGACCACTACTGACCAACCCCTAATGACACCAACTGTTACTGACAACTGCCTTAATGACTAAGCTGACCTTGGATAATCCAGCCCTTCTATGGCCCCTGACCAGCAGCTGACAATCAATTGTAACCATGTTACCAATGGCCCACCAATTGTAAATTTATTTTCCTTCTCCTTTTCACTTACAATTTTCTTTTCTGATCTACTTACAATTTTCTCATATTACTTACAATTTTCCTATTCAATAGTGGCCCCCAACATGCATTATCACATGCAACCACTACACTTACTATCTCTTACTGGTTTCCTCTTTTGCTACCTCACATACCTATAAATACTGCCCTGTTAGTAGCTAATCATCATAAAATTGTACCAGAGTCTAGTCCCTGTTTCAGACCATGCTTCAGATCTCTTTTTGCTCTTGCTTTGTTCCTGGCTGATTTGGATTTACCCAGTCCAGTCTCTTCTCACTCGTCCTTAAGCTTAATGGTATTGTTAAACTTAACACTTGTCACATTTGCTAAGTGCCATACAGGCACCCTCATTTTGCCTTTGTTAAGCACCATATGGGTGCCCTAGTCAAGCCTTCATTAATGCTAGCACCTATGGCTAGTGACTCGTATATTCCTGTTAACTTCACTTTTACTTCTTAACAACCTTGGTCTTAATTCACAGATCTCTTACTGCTGCAATTTGGTAGCAGCACTAATGGCCGCATCATTACCTCTTACTGTTTACTCCCACTTTCTTACCGACTCTGACCTCCTTTCACTTTAACGGGTTCCTGGGACTTTGCTTGACTCCTCACACACACATGTAAAGCTACTACTTGCTAGCTACCCTATCTGGCTGGTCTTGTTGGTTGTTTCCTGCATAGCAGCTAGACGGCAAGTCAGCACATCATTTTGAAGCCCACCATGAGGGGTTCTATAGCAAAATTCCACCAGAAACTTGCCTCCAGGCTAAAAACTGCTTACATCTCATTACCGAATCTTTGCT
This sequence comes from Termitomyces sp. MG145, assembly GCA_003313055.1. Classification (NCBI taxonomy): domain Eukaryota; kingdom Fungi; phylum Basidiomycota; class Agaricomycetes; order Agaricales; family Lyophyllaceae; genus Termitomyces; species Termitomyces sp. MG145. The sequence goes on from QGOB01000196.1 coordinate 96,725, forward strand.
CCCAGTTATCCCTTTCAATATCCACCCTTCATTGCTGTTAACTCCTTTAATGACTCCACCTTGTAACCTTAAAGAGGAACTTGCTACCACTAGGAAACTTCTCAATGTTAATGAACTCCTAGAGAACTTCCCAGGCCATCACACTTCCTCAACGCACCACTACCACTGTTATCTCCCAATCCCTATTCCTCAGTTCAATCCACCACACCCTTACCAACACCCCATTAGCACTCCTGCCATGGGTGATGCCTGTCTTTCCTGCCATATGCCACCCCACAACGACTCTACCACAATTAAATGGGATGAGACTTGCCCTCGAGAGCTTGCCCAGTACTTCCGCGAGCTTGAATACCTCTTAGCAAAATGCACCATTAACGATGACAACCAGAAAAAGGAATACACTGCTTGGTATGTGTCTTATGATACCGCGGAGACCTGGCTTGGCTTGCCAGAGTTTAGCAACCATACATATGCCAAGTGGAAAGTAGCAGTCTTTTGTTTATACCTTGGAGCTGAGGAATCTGCCTGTTACACTCTCCAGGACCTTGAGCAACTCGTTAACCAAACATTCTCTGCCGGTATTACTACTCTCGGACACTTCTTGGACTACTATAAGGATTTCCAGTGCCTGGCACATTGGCTCCTGGCCAAAGGCAAGATTTAACGAAACAAGGAATACTGTTTATTTTAACAAGGTATACCAACTTTGTTATGGTTCAAAACTCATCCGCCATTTAGAAATCATCCTTCCCAATCATCACACAGAGGACCCCTATGAGGTAGACCAAGTCTTTGAAGCTGCCAAATGGGTTCTGAAGGGTACCAACACCACCATGACCTCAAAAAAGCCAACAACTGCTAGCACTAAAACCTCCACCGTTAACACTGCCACCCCCATACTGACTACTATCATTAAAGAGGAACCTCTCAACATTGCTGCAGCCACTATTGTTAATGCCTTGGCATGCATGGAGGAAAAGATGGCAGCATTGACCGCTGGTAATAGCTCTCAGTCCTGTGCTTCTCGACCTTCTAGTGACAGCTGCCACTTTTGCAGCAAAACTGGTCATACTACAGTACATGGCAATTGTGCTAAGTTGGAAAGCTTTATCAGTCAAGGTAAAATCTGTCAGAATCATGAAGGAAAGGTCATCCTACTGTCTGGTGCTATGATCCCCAACTACATCGGCAAACGACTCTACATAGAACATATCGACAAATGGCATAGGCTGAACCCCAACCAGCTTCTTACCGGCTGCCTTAGCACTAACGCTAACCCTGATGCAGAACAGCTCCAAGGAATGCTCTCCAGGGAAGAATATGTTGCTGCATTGGAATGAGAACTCTTCGCCCTACATTGCCCAGCTGAGGTCTTTGACAGGATTGAGATTCTCTGTGCTAAGGGATACCAACCTGTTCCACTCGCTGCTGCTAATAACTCCACCTCTCCCAGTGCCCCTGCTGCTAATGACCAATCTGCCTCATCTGCTACCAGTACCGCTAAAACTCCTGAGCCTTCTGTTGTTAACAACATTCCCATGGTTGATCCCCCTGTCCACTCTTATTCTGGTATCTCATCTTGTTATCAGCCCCCAACTAATCAAAACTTTGGTGCCCTGGACAAACATCCTGAAGCTACTTACCAAAGTATGGCTCTCATCTATGATATTGAACAGTCCAAGCAGGTATTTGACCGGATACTCCAGACCAAGCTTACCATCTCTGTTGGCAAACTCTGCTCCCTCTCTAACGACATCTGGAACCAGTTTAGAAACACTATTATGTCTAAACAAATTGTGCATCCTAACGTTACTGCTTTCCAAGAATCTACTGATGTTCTCAATGATGCTCTGCCCTCCTTTGCCCTCAACAACACTCTCACTACCAACTCACTGCTTACCAACGCTGCCAGAGCCCAAGTCACTTCAATAGATTCTGTCAAAGCCTATATCAAGTCATTATCACCTAGCAAAGAGCCAGTTCCACTAATGGTTGTGCAGGAATCTCAGTCAATTTGGTCCATCATGCTTTTGGTCAACAACTGCAAGGAAATTAAGTGCATAGCAGATAGCAGCTCCCAGATTATCTCCATATCCGCCAAAGTAACTAACTATCTTGGCATCTCCTATGATCCTAGCATTATCTTGAACATGCAGAGTGCTAACGGTACTATGGACAAGTCCCTTGGTCTAGCTCATAACATTCCCTGCACTGTTGGCGGTGTCACGCTATACTTTCAGATCCACGTTCTCTGCTCCATATTTTGCTTGGTTGCCCCTTTGATGTCTTAACCAAGAGTACTGTTGACACCCTTAGCAAATTGGAAATCACAATAACAATAACAGACCCCAATACTGGACTTTGTTGCACCATCCCTACATTTCCCTGTCGACAGCAAAAGCAGCAGAAGGTCCAGCCCAAGTATAGTGCAGGACTGCCCCATTGCTTTTGCCACCACCATTCCCATGGTTAGCAACTCTGAGGAAGACTTTGCAGTCATCCTCAAATACAACCACCAAAAGCACTCCATTATAGTGCAATCACATACCCTGCTCAATCCTGAAATATTAGAAAACCCAAAAACATTTACCAACAATCTCTCTCTTGCCTATTTATATGCAGCCGCTAGCGACTTTACCAAGTCCATTATCCCGCTGTGTTCTTATTTCATTTCCACTAGTCTCTCCAATCCTTCTATTCTTGGCCAAGCATCCGGAATGCTTGATACCTCCTCAGCCCCCATTTACATTAACGTCCCTTTCCCAGCTGTTTATGCTGCTACTGAGCCAAAACGCAAAGGAGTCCAAGTCAAGAAGAAGTATAAGCCAGTTGTGATGAAGACAAAGCCCATCACTAGCCAGGTTAGCAAAGACTCTTGAATCAAATGACACATCCTTGGCGACCCCTTAGTGAACATACCCAAGCTCAATCCCAATCTCCCTTCCTTCTTATCGACCTCTCGTTTTACCAATGACCGCAAAGCAACATTTGTTAAGGAACATGATACTAGCTTTCTTACCCAAGATGAGCTTAACATACTCGTGGACCTTGTTGCTAAGCAACAAAACACTTTTGCTTGGGAAGATTCCAAGAGAGGTAGCTGTAAGGGGACATCCCTTCCTGAGCCTATACATTCCTTCTCCTTCCATACATCCATCCTCCCCTTCCCTTTTCCCTTCCTTTTTCCCCTTCTTTATGTCTCCATTCCTTCATACATTGTCTGTTACATATTGTCCGAGTTTTTGATTAGGTAATTCTTTACCAATCAACTCTCTGGCAATGTCCGAGTTTTTCATCTTTTATTCCCACACACCTTTTTCAGTGGCTTATGTGTACTATATAGTTGATTCCCATGCTTCTGGGGCCCCAGAAGCGTCCACATCCTGGCATAGGGATTCCTCAGACTTATTCTCTTTGGATATCCCTCTGCCAGGTGAGTAGCTAGCCCTGTACACTGTAGCCACTTGCTAATACATCTTTGGATATCCCTCTGCCAGTTGTGTGAGTTCCACAGCTCTCTGAGGTTGCCCTTACAGTAGAATAAGTCTCTCTTAACTGGTCTGGGTTCACCCAAGCAGTTGTGCTCCCCTGTCTGCCTCTTTTCTGTCTCCAGAGCCCCACTCCTGCCTGTTAGCTCCCCCACCAGTCCTTTTTTGGTTCCTTCTCTACCATGCCTGCCACCTCAGCCTCAGACCTTCCTCCTGCCCCAGGCACCCCTGTCCCCGCTCAGGAGGATGCCTATGCTTGGTTACAGGCTGTAGAACAGGGCCTTTCCACCTCCAACACCACCCAACTTGCTCTCTCTCACCAGCTCTCTACCATGCAGGCTCAGCTCAAAGAACTCCTTTCCTCCATGCGCTCCGCTTCACTAGGGGTCACCCCTAGCCCCGCTGTCCTCTCCAACGCCCCCCTATTGCTGACTCCAGACCATCCCCCCACTGGAGTCCTCCCTGCAGCGGCTGTCACCCCGCTGCCCCCTGTTGTGACAACAATTGTCTCCAAGCCCTCATCCGCAATCAAGGCTGCCCCTCTGCCCTCTTTCAATGGAGACCAAGCTCAAGGACGTCAATTCCTGACTGCCTGCAAGCTGTATATTAGCTCGCACACCTCCTCCTTCAGCAATCCAATGTGGACAATCAAGTGGGCATTATCCTATATGAATGCTGGGCACGTGGCCGATTTGGCGCAGAAGATTCTGGAGGACAATGCAAACATGTTTTCAGACTGGGCTGCGTTCGAGTCTTTATTCCTCTCTGAGTTCATGCACCCTGATGAGGCACAATGTGCTGCCCTCATGCTAGAGGGCACCTCTTATCACCAGCAGGGCCATACCCTTGACACCTATATCGACGGGTTCAAGCAGCTGGTTTGTTGTTCGGAGTTTCCCAGGTCTGCACAGCTGGTTCTCCGTTTCTAGCATGGGCTCAAACCATCAATCCATAAACAGATTGATGGCATAGTAGATGGACACCCTGGGGATGAGGACATAGAGGGCTGGATTGCAATGGTGCATTTGGTAGATCGGAACACCTATGCTGACCGACAGTTTGAGACATTCCATGCCTTTTGGTCATGTCCCCCAGTGCCGCCCCCTTTTCCTGCTAAACCTCCTGCTCGCTGGGCACCAGTCCCACTCCCGGTCCCTGCAGCTGTCCCCGCCATATGAGGCCCGGCACCCTGGGCCCCTGCAGCAACACCACAAGTGAAGATCTCCATGAGAGTGCTTATGGACATTGACACTGCTAGAAGAAAGGGAGGAGTCCCTCCTTTTGTGTGCCGCCATTGCGGGAAGGCTGGGCACTGGGCTTGCAGCTGTCCAGAAGGGCTCAATGTGCGCTATCTGTCAGCCGACAAACGGGACGCGCTCATTATGGAGCTCCTGGCTGTGAAGGATGCTGCAGGCATACCTTCCCCTGAGGTGATGGATAAGACGTCGGAGGATGGAGAGGAGGACATGCTGGAGGATTTTTAGCATCGCAGTGGATGGACTGTACACCTCCACTGCCTAGCTCTAACCACTTTGCATGTTTGCCCGTAGAATCTTTTAATACAGTTCCTTCTCTTGATTCTTCTACATGCAAACCGGTTGAGACCTCCACAGCTATACTACCCCCTCTTCCTTCTACACCAGCCAAAGCTCATCCTCCTCCCTGAGTGCGCCTTCCCAGCTGGGAACACCGTCTTCCATGCAAGTACACAGTGGCTTCCATCCCATCAGCTACCTCCCTCTCTCTGGAGGTAGAAATAGAGACTACAGATATGCAGTGTACACAGCAAGTCCAGGCTCTTCTGGATAGTGGGGCCACTGGACTCTTCATGGACGTCACATTTGTCAAGAGGCATCAGCTGACCACCCAACCATTGACCTGACCCATTCTGGTATATAACATTGACGGTATCCTCAATGAAGCTGGCTCTATCCGGTGTGTGATGGAGTGTATCCTCTGCTATTGCAACCATGCAGAATGGGCAGTGTTTGCTGTCACCAGTTTAGGGAAGCAGGACATTATCCTAGGCTACACCTGGCTGCGCCTGCATAACCCAGATATTGATTGGTCTACTGGGGAAGTCAAAATGAGTCGATGTCCACGTCAATGCTCTACCTGTGTGGAGGAAGCCCGATCGGAACATTGTGCACATGCCTGAGAGCAAGCCTCAGTCTGAGCCTGCTGATGGGGTTCCCTGCCCTACCCTGACCTAGACCTGTTGGACCCTCCTCCCTTAGCATTCCCTTGTAAGGAGGCCCCTCACAAGGATGCTTGTAGGGATAGAGGAGACCCCAAACCGGACTAGGCTGGCAGTAGCAGCCTACCAGGAACCCCAAAGCCTGACACTCCTGACAAAGTCATTGAGGAGGGTGACTAGATCCTCGCTACCTTGCCACCCCGATTATTGGACGTTGTGGAGGTCCATGCCAGTCAGACCACGTCGCAGCATCTGGCAGAGGCCTTCATCCAGAATGTGCAACCAAAATCCTTCTGAGATGCCATACCGGACTACCTTCATGACTTTGAAGACGTGTTCTCCAAGACCTCCTTTGATTCCCTCCTGGAGCGCAAGCAGTGGGATCATGCCATAGAGTTAGTTCCTGATGCAGAGCCCTCAAACTGCAAGGTCTACCCACTTGTGCCAAAGGAGCAGGATGAGCTGGATGCCTTCCTCCAGAAGAACCTTGAGTCTGGTAGAATTTACCCTTCCAAGTTGCCCATGGCCTCCCCTGTCTTCTTCATCAAAAAGAAGGATGGCTCCCTCCGACTGGTGCAGGACTATCGTGTGCTGAATGCCCTCACTGTCAAGAATTGCTACCCCCTCCCCCTCATCTCTGAGCTTGTCAATAACCTCTGAGATGTGCAGTATTTCACTAAGTTAGATGTTTGCTGGGGCTATAACAATGTGCGCATCAAGGAAGGAGATGAGTGGAAGGCCACATTGTGGACAAATCGAGGGCTGTTTGAACCGCTGGTCATGTTCTTTGGCCTCACCAATAGCCCAGCTACATTCCAGACCATGATGAATGACATCTTCCATGACCTCATTGCAGAAGGAGTGTTGTGCGTATATCTTGATGACATCCTCATCTTTACCAAGACCCAAGAGAAGCACCGCTGCATTGTACGCTTGGTTCTGGAATGACTCTGCCAACACCCGCTCTATCTCAAACCTGAGAAGTGTGAGTTTGAGCAGACCCAAGTGGAATACCTTGGACTCATCATTTTGCACGGAATAGCAGAGATGGACCTGGTGAAGGTAGCTGGAGTAGCAGACTGGCTAGCACCTTGGAACAAGAAGGAGGTCCAATTTTTCCTAGGGTTCACCAACTTCTACTGGCGGTTTATCCAGGACTTCTCTCATCATGCCCGCCCTCTCTTTGACCTGACTTCAAAGGACCAGCCTTGGCAGTGGATAGATGCTCAGCAAATAGCCTTCAAGACTCTGAAACATGCAGTGACCTCTCAACCAGTTCCTATCTCCCCGGATGACAGCCTGCCATTCCGTGTAGAGGCAGATAGCTCAGACTTTGCCACTAGAGCTGTCCTCTTCCAGCAGTCTAAGGAGGATGGGAAATGGCACCCCATTGCGTTCTATTCCAAGAGTCTCAACGCTGTGGAGCATAACTACAAGATCCATAACAAGGAGATGCTGGCAATCATCCGTTCCTTTGAAGAGTGGCGTCATTTCTTAGAAGGGGCCCAGCATCAGTTTGAGGTCTGGATGGATCACAAGAACCTAGAGTACTTCTGCACTGCAAAAAAGCTCAACCAACAACAGGCCTGCTGGTCCCTCTACCTGGCAAACTTTGACTTCACACTTCATCACATGCCAGGTCGGAGTATGGGTAAGCCAGACGCATTGTCAGGTTGGGCAGACCACGGGACTGGAGCAGGAGACAACGACAATATTGTCCTGCTTAGGCTGGAGCTGTTTGCAATTTGGGCACTTGAAGGTCTGACAATCCAGGGTGAAGAGGTATCCATTCTGGCAGATATACGGAAGGGCAACTGAGAAGGACTCCATGAGGATATGGTGGCTAAAGCAGCAGCAATGCTCAAGGCAGGCCGACAGACAGGGACCTGTTCTGTTCATAGTCAGGAGTGGCGATTGGACCAAGGAATCCTAACGTTCCGGGGACGCATCTATGTGCCAAATGACCCAGAATTGAGGTGGCAGATTGTACAGCAGCACCATGATTCCAAGGTGGCAGGGCACCCAGGATGCTGGAAGACTATGGAGCTGGTGTTGCACAACTACTGGTGGCCCCAGATGTCATGCTATATTGGTGCCTACACCAGCACTTGTGACATGTGCCTTAGAACCAAGCCCTCCCATCAGGTGCCAATGGGTGAGCTGCAGCCTCTTCCTGTTCCTGAAGAAAGGTGGAGTGTGGTCTCAGTGGACTTCATCTCAGAACTGCCAGATGCGCATGGCTATGATGCCATCATGGTGGTTGTGGACAGCGTAGGAAAGAGAGCGCACTTCATCCCCACCACTACCACCTGCTCTGCACTGGGTGCTGCCAACCTGTACCGCAAAAATGTCTGGAAGTTGCATGGCCTCTTCAATGCCTTTGTGTCAGATCGAGGTTCTCAGTTCATTGCAGAATTCACCAGGGAACTGTACTGCCTGTTGGGGATCAAGCTTCAGGCCTCCACTGCATATCACCCTCAGTCAGATGGCTAGACAGAGCGTGTCAACCAGGAGCTAGAACAGTACCTCTGGATCTTCTGCAGCAAACGGCAAGACAACTGGGATGAGCTGCTCCCAGATGCAGAGTTCCAGTACAACAACCATGTGCACTCTGCAACACAGACCACCCTTCCTGCTCGACACTGGATGTAATCCATGCATGGGCTTTGAACCATGCCAGTGCCCCTCTCAGAACGAGTCTGTAAACAAATTTGTGAACCGCATGAAACGGGCTCAAGAGGAGACAAGGGCAGCTCTAGCCAAGGCCAAAGATGACATGGCCCGTTACTATAACCAGCAGCAGACTCCCGTACCAGAATATATGCCTGGAGACAAGGTCTACTTGGATGCCAAAGACATTCAGACCACGCACCCATCCAAGAAGCTCTCTTACAAGTTTCTGGGCCCTTATGCAGTGGAGCGTGCAGTGGGATGTTTAGCATACCATCTGCGCCTACCCTGGGCAATGCGTGGTATTCATCCAGTATTCCATGTTGTCAAACTCTGGCCTGCAGTTGCAGATCCAATCCCAGGTCGGCGAGCGGACCTCCTGCCACCACCAATAATTGTGGACAATGAAGAGCATTATGAAGTCGAGGCCATCCTAGACAGCCGCATTTTCCGCCACAAGCTCCAGTATCAGGTGAAGTGGAAAGGTTTTGGCTATGAGAACTCTTCCTGGAAACCTGCTGAGGGTGTCAGCGCCCCCCTCTGAGTGAAGGAATTCTATGACAGGTACCTGGATGCCCCCAAACTGGTTTGGGGCCTCTACACTCTGTCACCAGCACTGTTCCAGTCAGCATGGCATGCATCAAGGCGCTGCGAGCTAGAGGGGGGGTGATGTAAGGGGACATCCCTTCCTGAGCCTATACATTCCTTCTTCTTCCATACATCCATCCTCCCCTTCCCTTTCTCTTTCCTTTTTCCCCTTCTTTCTGTCTCCATTCCTTCATACATTGTCTGTTACATATTGTCCGAGTTTTTGATTAGGTAATTCTTTACCAATCAACTCTCTGGCAATGTCCGAGTTTTTCATCTTTTATTCCCACACACCTTTTTCAGTGGCTTATGTGTACTATATAGTTGATTCCCATGCTTCTGAGGCCCCAGAAGTGTCCACATCCTGGCATAAGGATTCCTTAGACTTATTCTCTTTGGATATCCCTCTGCCAGGTGAGTAGCTAGCCCTGTACACTGTAGCCACTTGCTAATACATCTTTGGATATCCCTCTGCCAGTTGTGTGAGTTCCACAGCTCTCTGAGGTCGCCCTTACAGTAGCCTACAACCTGACTTCTTCCCTCCTGTTTGCATACCAACAATCCCTCACGTCCCCTGGATACAGCATAACTGACCAATACTGCCAGGCCTCAAGAAAGAAATCTGCAAAATCATCCATAGCAAGATCCAAGCTGGCATTTACGAGCCCTCAAACTCCGCTTACCAGTCCAGCTGGTTTTGTGTCTTGAAGAAAAACAGTAAACTTGACCTAGTCCACAGTCTCGAGCCGTTAAACCAAGTCACCATTTGCCACTCTGGAGTTCCCCCTTTCCCTGACCACATTGCTGAATCCTTTGCTGGCCACATTTGTGGTGCCACTCTTGACCTCTATGTTGGCTATGATGAGCGCATTATTGATCCTGCTTCCTGCAACTTAACAACTTTCCAGACACCATTTGGCACCCTCCATTTAGTAACGCTACTGATGGGATGGACCAATGCTGTGCCCATCTTCCATGACAATGTCACCTATATTCTCCAGGCCAAAATCCCTCATAACGCCCTCAGCTTCATTTGATGATGTTGGCATTAAAGGTCCAAAGGACTGGAAGATTGTTAATGGCACACCTGCTAAGCATCCCAACAATCCCAACATTTGTTTAGCACTATGGAAGTTCTTTAAGCTCCTGAACTGTGTCCTTCAGCAAATGAAGTATTGTGGTGGTACCTTCTCTGGTCACAAGCTAGTCCTCTGTGCACCCACCTTCAAGATCCTTGGCCATGTTTGTTCTCCTAACAGCTGTGTCCCTGACAAAAACCACTTAGCGCTATTGGACTGCTGGGGCCCTTGCCAGTCGTTAAACAAAGTCCACGCTTTCCTAGGCACCGTCGGCATCCTTTGAATGTTTGTTGCATGACAACCTTGGACATCATGGTCTATTCGCTACAAGAGCCACCTTGTTGGAATGCTTCTAGTGGCCCCAGGTTGCAGCTGACATTGTTTGGTACATCTGTTCATGCCACATTTGCCAAGTACACTAAATGACCAAAGTCCTCATACCACCTACTGTCACTACGCCTGCTGCTCTCTTCAGCAAAATCTATATCGACACAATGTTCATGCCACCCTCTAACAAGTTCAAGTATATCATTCAAGAACAATGTTTGTTAATCCACTACTCCAAATTCTGCATGCTCATGCAAGAAAATACCGATGCCATTGCCAAGTGGCTCTTTAAAGACATCATCTGTCGCTAAGGTGCCCTTAACAAAATTGTTACCAATAATGGCCCTCCTATCATCAAAGCCATTGCCTACCTCACTCAGAAGTACCACTTGAACCACATTTGCATCTTTGGTTACAACAAATGCACTAACAGTATTGCTGAGTGGCCCCACTTTGACCTTAGACAAGCCCTCTTCAAAGCCGTTAATGGAGACCAGTCCAAGTGGAGCTCAGCTGCTTACTCTGTCTTCTGGTCAGAACATGTTACCATCTGCCAATGCATGGGCTGTTCCCCTTACTATGCAGCTACCAATACCCATCTCTTATTCCCTGCCAACATCATAGAAGTGACCTACCTCCAGCCACCTCCCAATTCCTTGTTAACAACTACTAACCTCATCTCCCAACATGCCATCAACTTTCAATGCAGACAAGCCAACCTCAACCGTTTACACGACATTGTTCTTACTGCCTGCCATTTAGCTGCTATTTGTTTCAAACAAGAACATGCCACTACAATTTGAGACTACAACTTCAAGCAAGGAGACCTAGTATTGATGAGGAACACATGCATAGAAGTCACTCATAACAAGAAAATGCAACCTCAATACCTAGGACCACTAGTGGTAATCTCCTATAACCAAGGAGGTGCTTACATTCTCTGCAAACTAGATGGATCTGTACTCCACCGATCAGTAGCCACCTTTCATTTAGTCCTATAAGGGGACAATTGCATTCTGCAGTCTCCAATCCTAGTTCTGGCTTAGTCATACATATTACATTTCTCTAGTTTACGGACCGACCACCAGGGCCCGGCCCCTGCTCCCTCCCATCACCATTAGTCAGCTTGTATGAGTCATCGGACCATTATTCTCCTTTTGATGTATTGATTGATAATTATCGCTTACATACCAGAGCCCACTTATTACATAGCATTAGTCATAGCACAGCCACCGATGTAGTATATATAGCTGATCTGCAGGATAGCATATCCTCAGATTGATCAATAGCAGTGTCTTCAGGCCTATCCATTGACCGACTGTCTGCTCCTTAGTGTTGTCCTCTCTTGCTTGTGCTGTCTCTTGTGTGTTCCGCTTGCCTTGTTGCCGCTGCTTGTTAGCTTCACCATTCGTTTGCTGCCGCCCTCGCTCGCCACAACCCCTGAGTTTGGCCTCACATTGTGCGGAGTATCCCACAATCTGAGATCCCCTTACAAGTCCCTTACTTTGCCTGCAAACACATCCCTCTATCTACTGACACCTTTGATATTGATACCAACTGTTTAAGGATGTTAGAAGAAACCAACCTATTAGACAATGAAGACACACTTGATAATCACAAAGAACTGTTGGACAACATCATTGAAGAAGATTAGAAAACACTGTTTACAGAATCTAAACAGTCACCTGTCACCCCCACTCACTGTTAAAACCCCAAAACCTTAACGGCTTTCAATAAGCCTTCATTTCTATTGTTTTGTTTATCTCTTCACCTTTACTTACATCTTTTCTTATTGTCATAGACATTCTTCCTACCTATGTTTCTGGGACCGTTTATTGCTTACCATTAAGCCCTTTATTTTTCTTGACTTGTCATCACCATCCCCCACTTGTCTTCCATTAAGATGCAGTCATTAAGCAACATTGCACAAGTGCCATGATGATTTACTGAGTGTTTACCTTTTTCATTCAGTTTATTTCTATCTTTTCATTATTTGCCTTTCTGCTTCTACTTTTTTTGTTCACTTTCCTGGACTGCTATCATAACAGTCAACCAAACTCTGTCCAAAATCCATAAAATTTATAAGACCCCTTAAGGGGGTTTGTCTGTGACAATAACACAAAAACTAAAGATTAAAAATTTTTAGGGTAAGGGGGAGGTGAAGTCATCCGACAGCAACTCCCTATCCCACAACCCACCCCAGTGCTCCTCTATCACCCCTACCTCAACCTGCCAAGCAATGAAGGCATCACAGTCATTTTGGTACTGCCACAGGGCACCTTCTGCCCTCCTCAGCATGCCATACTGCACCTGCACCACCCGCAGATTGTTCTCCACTGCCGCCAACTCCATGTTCATTAGCTGGCAGATCTCTGCTGCTCTTGCCTGGTACCATTCAAGGTTGCCCCGTGGATCAAATGGTAGAGGGAGGGGAAGGTCCTTGTTGAGCCACTGGATCTCCTCTTCAATCAATGTGCGAGGAGGAGTACTGAAATTTGCCAACTAGCTTGATCCGTTAGCATTAACAACACATTGCTAAGTAGAACAAACACTTACCGATCCTTTTGCCCTGGGAACTCCAGTTGCGTTGATGCACTGACTTGCCACCTAGGTGCCATGCAGGAAACAACCAACAAGATCAACTAGATAGGGTAGCTAGCAAGTAGTAGTGTTATGTGTGTGTTGTGAGAGGAGTCAAGCAAAGTGCCAGAAACCTGGTAAGGAGTTGTGAGGTCGGGGTCAGTAAGGAAGTGAGAGGCAACAGTAAGGGGTAATGATAATGCTGTTAGTGTCGCTACTGAATCGCAGCAGTTTTGGAGAGATCTGTGAAGACCCAGAAGGTCGTTAAGAAATGCAGGAGGAGTTAACGGAGATATACAAGTCGCTAGCCATAGGTGCTAGCGTTGACAAAGGCTTGACTAGGGCACCCATATGGTGCTTAACAAAGGCGAAATGAGGGCGCCCATATGGTGCTTAGCAAAGGCGATGAGTGCTAAGTTTAACAAGACCATTAAGCTGAGTGAGCAAACAAAGGGAGACTGGACTGGGTAAACCCAAATCAGCTGGTAACGAAGCAAAAGTGAGAAAGAGATCTGAAGCGTAGTCTGAAGTGGGGGCTAGACTCTGGTATGATTTGATTGTTATTAGCTACTGACATGGCAGTATTTATAGGTACATAATGTAGCAAAAGGGGAAACTGGTAAGAGATAGTAAGTGTAGTGGTTGCATGTGATAGCACATGTCAAGGGCCACTATTGAATAGGAAAATTGTAAGTAATATGAGAAAATTGTAAGTAGATTGAGAAAGAAAATGGTAAGATAAAATTGTAAAGGAAAATATGTTTATGATTGTTGGGTCATTGGTAACGCAGTTACGATCAATTGTCGGTTGCTGGTCGGGAGCCAAAAGGAGCTGGATTGTCTAAGGTTGGCTCAGCTGTTAGGACAATTGCTGGTAATGGTCAGTGTTGTTAGTGGTTGGTCAGTAGTGGTCACGTGCTGGCATCACATGCTTCATTCAATTTGTTGTTGTTGGGCAGCCAGCACTGACTGGGTCATATCAGCATTCTCCATCTCTACCTTGGGCATCTCCATTTCTACCGCTCTGCCATTAAGCAAAGCCCGCTGTTAGCTGTAGATTGAGAAGGATGAAGACAGTCACATACCAACTGCCACTAGGCCCTGCTACTGGCCCTGTCTCCTCTGGCACTTCCTTGCCACCCAAGCTCCTCTTGATGGCCTTAGCCACTGCTGCTCTCTCCCTAGGCAGAGTTGCCTGTGGCAACCCCATGGTCAAGTCCCCTTCCTCAGACTCCACACGGCACTGTTTAGCCCTCTTTGTGGGTGACGGTAGCTCCTCATCCTTGCTTGAATCCACTACCAATTGGCTCTTGGGACCCTTGCTCCTTACTGGCCTCTTCCCCTTGTCCTCCCCTTCCACTACCAGCCCCTCTTGCCTTGTAGGCAGGAGGAGTGTTGTCTTCTTAATGGCGGGAGCCCTGCCGCCCACCACTATCTCCTGCTGACTCTCCAGGTACTGCCTGGCAGCCTTGACCATGGTCACATCCTCCACCTTCTTCCCCTTATAGCCCCTGTGCCTGCTTCAAGATGATTGCTTGTAGGCTGAACAACCCTTGCTTGCTTCATTACAACAAAAGCAGGGGAAGGTGCCAGTGGGGTACCAGCAGCCTTCTGGGTCTTTCAGGGCCTAGCAACCATTGCACTGTCTGCAACCATTAGCAAGGAACTGTTAAAGGCCAAAAGAAATCCTTACCATGCTAACTCACTCTCAAAATGCTGCCCTAGCAGAGGGGGCTGCTAACTTCCTCTTCTTCTTGCCAACCCGCTCACCCATGCCCGCTCCCATATCCAAAACTGTTGATGGCAAGCACTTCTGCAATAGCCTCTTCAGCTCCCAGTCATTGAAAGATGTGGGAGGCACAAACTCCAAACAAAGAAGCCGTTAGTCTGGCAAAACCTGTAAATGGGTGGAAGGAACTCACTTCGTTGTCACCCTCACTGTTGTCATGCACCTTTGCTTTCCTCTTTCCCTTCCTTAGACTCTGCAAGAACCATTAGCCACAACCGTTACGATACTGCCTGAGTCAGTCACTTACCAATTCATTGTCATCCTCTTTGCTCTTGACTGGTTTCTCTTTGCCCTTTGTTGACTGTTGCTAACAAGTGTCATTAATATTTGGCTGTTGATGTGCTGACTTGCTGCCTAGCTGCCATGCAGGGAACAATCAACAAGACCAGCCAGATAGGGTAGCTAGCAAGTAGTAGCATTACATGTGTGTGTGAGGAGTCAAGCAAAGTCCCAGGAACCCATTAATGTGGTAAAAGGTCAGAGTCGGTAAGGAAGTGGGAGAAAACGGTAAGAGGTAACGGTGTGGCTGTTAGTGTTGCTACCAAATTGCAGCAGTTTTTAAGAGATCTGTGAAGACCCAGAAGGTCATTAAGAGGTGAAGGGAGAGTTAACAGAAATATACAAGTTGCTAGCTGTAGGTGCTAGCATTAACAAAGACTTGACTAGGGCACCCGTATGGTGCTTAATGAAGGTGAAACGAGGGCCCCCATATGGCACTTAACAAGGGTGATGAGGGCCAAGTTCAATAATACCATTAAGCTTAGAGACAAATGAGAAGAGACTGGACTGGGTAAACCCAAATCAGCCAGTAACAAAGCAAGAGTAAAAAGAGATCTGAATCATGGTCTGGAATGGGGACTAGACTCTGGTACAATTCGATGATGATTAGCTACTGACAGGGCAGTATTTATAGGTATGTAATGTAGCAAAAGGGGAAACTGGTAAGAGATAGTAAGCGTAGCGGTTGCATGTGATAATGCATGTCAGGGGCCACTATTGAATAGGAAAATTGTAAGTAATACAAGAAAATTGTAAGTAATACAAGAAAATTGTAAGTAATACAAGAAAATTGTAAGTAATACAAGAAAATTGTAAGTAATACAAGAAAATTGTAAGTAGATTGAAAAAGAAAATTGTAAGTAAAAAAAGAGAGAAGGAAAATAAATTTACAATCAGTAGGCTATTGGTAAAGCAGTCATGATCAATCATCAGCCACTGGTTGGGAGCCATAGGGGGGCTGGATTGTTCAAGGTCGACTCAGTCATTAAGGCAATTGTTGGTAACGGTCAGTGTCATTAGCAGTCAGTTGTTAGCAGTCACCATGCCTGTGTCACATGCTTTGTTTGATTTATTGGTGTTGGGCAGCCAGCACTGACTGGGTTGTATCATCTTCACTTGACTGACTGTCCCCAGTCAAAAGAAAATCCTTGAAGTCTCGTGATTGTTAATTGTGGTCCATGTGGGGGGGTCTTGGTTCATGCATCATACCAAAAACTACAAAAGAATCCAAGCGACTTTCTGGACTTCATCATCCCAGCTTTTCTAACATGTCAACACCAGCCTTCTTTGACTACGCGACTTCCTTTGTGCAGTTTGTGGCAGCACAAGAGTTTTTGGAGAAGGCGCCCAAGGCTTTAGCAATGGGGCACATGCTACTCCTAACAAATCCACAAGTGGCGGTGACCTCCATCCTGTCAACTTACCTGCATTGGTTTGAGTTGGCAGAAGGGAGCAGTATGGCGTGGCTGGAGCAGGAGGCAGTGGGTGAAGAATGTTGGAGGCTGTACACAAAGTTCCAGGAGGAGGCCTGGATGAGGCCTTTTGACAAGCATTTCATAAGATGTTTTGTTGTTAACAGTGATTTTATTATGCTAATGGCTGCATTAAGGGGGCAATGCCAACAGAAGAGATGGAGGTGGAGGACGCAACAACGGTGCCAATGGTGGTAAGTATTAACAGTGTTGCTATGGACTTAGTGGCGTCATTAAGATATTCCTAGTTGTTTGACAAACTTTCTTTTGACAATAAGTTTTTCTTTTAGCACCTTCTCAAAGATCCATTTGCTTCAGCTGGTAAGAGAACAAGGGAGGACTGCAGGGAGGGCTCAAGCCGGCAAGGAGGAGTGGAGTTGCTTGCACTACTGCAGACTCCACAGACTCCCAAACGCCAGACTGGGCCAAGGACAAAGACAATGACAATTTCAACAGTAAGTTCCTTGCTTTTGTTATGGCAACCGGTAAGATGCTAATGGCAGATGTTAACAGAGGATGCTGAAGGGCAAGGAGCGAGTGACCAGGAACAAGGAGGACAGCAAGGAACCAGTAAGCAATCACTTTGACCAGTAACAAGCAGGTGCTAAACAACCTTTTCAGACTCTATCAAGGAAAGGCAAGGGGAAATGGAAGGCAGTGGCAAGTAATGAGAGCGATGACAAGGTAAGGATTTTTTTCAGCTTCTAAACAACTTTGATAACTTAATGGCTTTTGTTTGTAGATTGCAGTCCCTGAGTTGTTTAACAACTGAGAATTGAAGAGACTGTTGAGGAAGCGCCTCTCCTCAACAGTGCTGGATACGGGCACTGGCACAGGAGAACAAGTTGGGCAAAAGGAGAGGAAGCTAGCTGCGCCAGCCGCTAGGGCAGCCTTTTGTGAGAGGGTTGGCATGGTAAGTGTTCCTTTGTTGCTTGTTAACAAATCTTGGCTAACAGTATTGGTAGTGCAATGGTTGCTGGGCTGTTAATAACCCAGAGGGGTGTTAGTACCCTACCAGTACCTTCCCCTGCTACCAGTGTAACAAGGTGAGCAAGGGGTGCTCAGCACATGGTCAATTGTCATGGGGTCACTGTGGGGGCCATAAGGGGAAGAAGGCAGGGGATGTGGCTTTGGTGAAGGCCACCCAGCAGTATTTGAAGGGGCAGCGCAAGCTCAACGCAGCCGGTAAGGCCATTGCAGTAAAGAAGGCAACATTAAGCCTGCCAATGTGTCAAGAAGGGGCCAGTGACAGGGAGGGCAAAGACAAGAAGAAAAGGCCAGCAAGGAACAAGGGCCCCAAGAGCTGGTCGGTAGTGGACTTGAGCAAGGACAAGACACTGGCACCTGCTAAGAGTTCTAAACGGTGCTAGGTAGAGTCAGACAAGGAAGAGGGCTTGGTCAAGGGGGTTCAAGAGACAACTCCCCTCAAGGAGAGGGTGGTGGTGGCAAAGGCAGTTGAGAGGAGCTTGGACAGGGAAGAGGTGCCAGAAGAGGCTGGGCTGGTAGCAGGGCCCAGCAGCATTTGGTAAGTGACTATTTCTTTGTTTTGAGCTATAGCTAATGGTCAGTCTTGTTAACAACAGGCCAGTAGAGATGGAAATGCTGGAAGTGGAGATAGGTGACAAGACGGGAGATAGAGAAGCAAGGGATCTGGTAAGTCTCCTTCTCTAGCGGTCAACCAGTAGTGCTAACAAAATTCACTAGGTGGAGCGATTCAGGGCTCCTCCTCAACTGACTATTGAGGAGGAGGAAATCCAGTAGCTGGGGGAGAACCTACCAGTCCCATTCCTGTTCAATCCTTGTGGTGACCTGGAGTGATATTGAGCAAGGGTGGCGGAGGTCGGTCAATTGATGGGCAGGGAAATGGCGGCGGCTGAGAACAACTTGCAGGCAGTGCAAGCCCATTTTTGTTTGCTGGCAAGGGCATGGGGTGCCTTAGCATGCTACCAGGACAACTGTGACACCTTTATTGCATGGCAGTTGGAGGTGGGTGTGACGGAGGAGTACTGGGGGAAGTTGGAGGATGGAGAGCTGCTCTTGGACAATGACCTTCCTCCCGCCATGCCCTAAAAACTTTTTACTTTAGTTTTGACATCGTTATCACAGACTGACCCCCTTAAGAGGTCTTTTAAATAAAAACTTTTGTTGAAGTCTGGCCTGACCGCTAAGATAGCAGTCCAAGAAAGTGTGAATAGAAACAAACAAAGGGGCAAAGTGAATGATCAAAGCAAAAGAAATAAATGGGTCAAAAAGGTAAACACTCAGTAAATCATCATGGCACTTGTGCAACGTCACTTAATGACTGCATCTCAACAAAAGGTGGGTGGGAAATGGTGGTGACAAGTCAAGAAAGGATAAACAAAGGGCTTAACAGTGAATGGTAAACAGTTGATGGAAACGTAGGTAGGAAAAATGTCTATGGCAAAGAAAAGATGTAAGTAAAAAGAAGTGGTAAACAAAAAACAATAGAAACAAGGGCTTATTGAAAGCCATTAAGGTTTTGGGATTTTAATGGTGAGAGGGGATGATAGGTGGTAAATGGTGTTTTTAGTTTTTGTTGATGGTGTTGTCCAGCAGTTCTTTGTGATTATCAGGAGTGTCTTCATTGTCTAATAAGTTGGTTTCTTCTAACATCCTTAAACGGTTGGTATCAATATCAAAAGCATCAGTAGGGAGAGGGATGTGTTTGCGGACAAAGTAAGGGACTAAACAAAAGGCAGCTACAGGTTGGTGGAGTATGGATCCATCTAGTTCGCAGAGAATGTAAGTGCCTCCTCTGTTATGTGAGATTATCACTAGCAATCCTAGGTATCGAGGTTGCATTTTCTTGTTATGTGACTTCAATTCATGTGTTCCTCATCAATACTAGGTCTCCTTGCTTGAAGTTGTAGTCTCAAATCATAGTGGCATGTTCTTGTTTGAAACAAATAGTGGCTAAACAGTGGGTGGTAAGAACAATGTCATGTAAACAGTTGAGGTTGGCTTGTCTGCGTTGGAGGTCAATGGCACATTGGGCAATGAGGTTGATAGTTGTTAACAAGGAATTGGGAGGTGGCTGGAGGTAGGTTGCTTCTATGATGTTGGTGGGGAATAAGAGATGGATACTGGTAGCTGCATAGTAAGGGGAGCAGCCTATGCATCAGTGGACAGTAGTGCATTCTGACCAGAAGACAGAGTAAGCGGCTGAGCTCCACTTGGACTGGTCTCTGTTAATGGCTTTGAAGAGGGCTTGTCTAACATCAAAGTGGGGTCGTTTGGCAATACCGTTAGCATTAGCGTATTTGTTGTAATCGGAGATGTGAATGTGGTTCAAGTGGTACTTCTTAATGAGGTAAGCAATGGCTTTGATGATAGGGGGACTGTTATTGGTAACAATTTTGTTAAGGGTGCCTCAGTGGCAGATGATGTCTTCAAAGAGCCACTTAGCGATGGTGTTGGTATTTTCACAAATGAGCATGTGGAATTTGGGGTAGTGGATTAACAAACAGCAGCCTTGGATGATATATTTGAACTTGTTTGAAGGCGGCATGAACATTGTGTCGATATAGATTTTGCTGAAGAGGGCAGCAGGCATAGCGACAGTAAGCAGTATGAAGACTTTGGTTGTTTGGTGTACTTGGCAGAGGTGGCACAAATGGATGTACCAAACAATATCGGCTGCTACCTAGGGCCACCAAAAGCATTCCAACAGGGTGGCTCTCATAGCAAATAGACCGTGATGTCCAAGGTTGTTGTGCATGGTGCATAGGATACAAAGTTGAGAGTCAGTCTGTATAAAGAGCTTGTGTTTGCCATTACAATTGCATCACCAAAGTTTACCATTAGCAAGGAAAAAGCTGCTAGCATAGTGAAGAAAGGTAGCAAGGGACCACTACCTGGGACCACCAAAAGTGTTCCAACAGGGCGGCTCTCATAGCAAATAGACTGCAATGTCCAAGGTTGTCATGCATGGTGTGTAGGATATGAAGTTGAGAGTCGGTTGGTATGAAGAGCTTGTGTTTGCTGTTATGATTGTGTTGCCAAAGTTGACCATTAGCAAGGAAGAAGCCAGTTAAGCCCTGATGGACACTTAAAGTCAGTAAGCCATTGCTTAACGAGTTGGACTCTCTGGTCACCAGCAAGGGCCTTGGAGGATCTAGGGATGTTGTTGTAGGAAAGGAGGTCAGTAACAGCTGGATTTGAGACTTTGGTAAGGAGAACAGTGTCGTTAACAAATGTTGTTAGAGTCGGGAGGTAATGGGCAAATAGAGGTAAGCAAGGAGTGGTAGACGTGGAATGGGCAAGGGCAGTTGGTAACTGAACATAGTGCATGAATCCATGCATACAATCTATCCAATCTTCAAAGACTTCATTGTTGGTATCATCCAGAGAAGGATTGGTAGGCTGTAGCAGTCATTGAAAAAGTCTGTTGGGTCCGTGAAAAGTTCCTTTAATGTGTACAAGTTTGAAATGGAACATAAGGATACCCATGATCCAGTGGTTCATACTAGCAGAGGGCTGCATGTTGGGGTTCTGTAGCATACCTTTAATGTAGTGCATGTCACCTTGATAATAAGGTTCCTAATGCCTAGGAGGTACATGCGTAGCACCTGCAAGGCCCAATACAAACCATAAAGCTCAAGCTTAGGCTGACTGAAGCAAGCTTCTTGTTTGTTAAGGGTGATAGAACCAAAATGGTTGTAGTGACATTGCTTGCAGTTGTCGGTAGTGCACTGGCAAAGGTAGAAACTGACCACTATGTAAGAGGTGTCAACTGCTAGGATAATGGGATCATCGGATTTGTAGTCAATAGGAACAAGGGGTTTAGCATTGTGCAAGGCCTTAACAAGGTCTTTCTGGGCGTTAAGCTGGTCCAGTCCAAACTCAAAGGAAACTCCAGTGCAAGTAAGTTTTGTTAGGTGATGAGCGCAATGGAGAAAGTTCTTAACAAACATTTGGAAAAGCGAACAGTGCCTAAGAAAGCGTGGACTTTGGTTAACGACTGGCAAGGGCTCCAGCAGTCCAATAGCACTAAACAGTTTTTGTCAGAGATGTGACCATTAGGAGTACAAATGTGGCCAAGGATCTTGAAGGTGGGTGTGCAGAGGACTAGCTTGTGACCGAAGAAGGTACTGCCACAATACTTCATTTGCTGGAGGACTCAGTTCAGGAGCTCAAAGAACTCCCAAAGCGCTAAACAAATGTTGGAGTTGTCAGGATGCTTAGTGGGTGTGCTGTTAACAATTTTCCAGTCCTCCAAGCCTTTAATGCCTACATTATCGATGAAGCTGAGGGCATTATGAGGGATCTTGGATTGGAGGATATAGGTGACGTTGTCGTGGAAGATGGGCACAGCGTTGGTCCATCCCATCAGTAGCATTACTAAATGAAGGGTGCCAAACAATGTCTGGAAAGTTATTAAGTCGCAGGAGGCGGGATCAATAACATGCTCATTGTAGCCAACATAAAGGTTGAGGGTGGCACTGCAAATGTGGCCAGCAAAGGATTTGGCAATGTGGTTGGAGAAAGGGGGAACTCCAGAGTGGCAAATAGTGACCTGGTTTAATGGCTTGAAACTGAGGACTAGGCAAAGTTTACCGTTTTTCTTCAAGACACAGAACCAGCAGGACCAGTAAGCGGAGTTTGAAATGCCAGCTTGGATCTTACTATGGATGATTTTGCAGATTTCTTTCTCAAGTCCTGGTGGTATCGGTCAGTTATGCTGTACCCAGGGGATGTGGAGGATTGTTGGTATGCAAATGGAAGGGAAGAAGTCGGGTTGTAGGCTGCCTCTTTCAGAGTCTTCCCAAGCAAAAGTGTTTTGTTGCTTAGCAACAAGGTCCACAAGTATGTTAAGCTCATCTTGGGTAAGAAAGCCAGTATCATGTTCCTTAACAAATGTTGCTTTGCAGTCTTTGGTAAAGCAAGAGGTCAGTAAGAAGGGAGGGGGATTAGGGTCAAGCTTGAGTATGTTCACTAAGGGGTCACCAAGGATGTGTCATTTGATTCAAAAGTCTTTGCTAACTTGGCTAGCAATAGGCTTTGTGTTCATAGCAACTGGCTTATACTTTTGCTTGACTTGGACTCCTTTGCATTTTGGCTCGGTAGCAGCGTAAACAGCTGGGAAGGGGACGTTAACATAAATGGAGGCTGAGGGGGTATCAAGCATTCCAGATGCTTGGCTAAGAATAGAAGGATTAGAGAGACTAGTGGAAACAAAATAGGAATGTGGTGGGATAACGGACTCAGTAAGGTTGCTAGCAGTTGCATATAAATAGGCAAGAGAGAGATTGTTGGTAAATGTTTTTGGGTTTTCTAATATTTCGGGATTGAGTGGGGTATGTGATTGCACTATAACAGAGTGCTTTTGGTGGTCGTATTTGAGGATGACTGCTAAGTCTTCCTCAGAGTTGTTAACCATGGGAAGGGTGGTGGTAAAAGCAACGGAGCAGTCCTGTGCTATACTTGGGCTGGACCTTCTGCTACTTGTGCTGACCGCAGGGAAACATAGGGATGGTGTGACAAAGTCCAGTATTGGGTCTGCTATTGTTATTGTGGTTTCTATTTTGTTAAGGGTGTTAATGGTGCTCTTGGTTAAGACATTGAATGGGCAACCAAGCAAAATATCATAAGCAGGGGAGTGGAGAACGTGAATCTGAAGGTATAACGTGATACCACCAATGGTGCAGGGGACGTTACGAGCTAGACCAAGGGATTTGTCCATAGTACTGTTAGTGCTCTGCATGTTCAGAATAATGCTAGGATTGTATGAGACACTGAGATAGTTAGCAACTTTGGCAGACATAGAGATGATCTGGGAGCTGCTATCTACTATACACTCAATTTCCTTGTGGTTATCAACCAGAAGCATGATGGACCAAATTGACTGAGATTCCTGCGCAACCGTTAACGTAACCAGCTCCTTACCAGACGGTAACGACTTGATATATGCTTTGATGGGATCTATCAAGGTGACTTGGGCTCTAGCAGTGTCAGTAAGTGGTGAGTCAGTAGTGAGAGTGTTGTTAAGGGCAAATGAGAGCAGAGCATTGTCAAAAACATTGGTAGATTCCTGGAGGGTGGTAACATTAGGAGGCACAGTTTGTTTAGGCATAATGGTGTTTCTGAACTGGTTCCGGATGTTGTTAGAGAGGGAGCAGAGTTTGCTGACAGAGATAGTAAGCTTGGTCTGGAGTACCCAGTCAAATACCTGTTTGGACTGTTCAATATTGTAGATGGGAGCTGTGCTTTGGTAAGCAGTGTCAGGGCATTTGTCTGGGGCACCAAAGTTTTGGTTGGTTAGTGGCTGATAACGAGACAAGATACCAGAATAAGGGTGAACAGGGGGATCAACCATGGGAATGTTGTTAACAACAGGAGGCTCAGGGACTTTAGCAGCACTGGTAGCAGGAGCTGGGGCAGATCGGCCATTAGTGGCAGGGGCACTGGAAGAGGCAGAGTTGTTAGTGGTGGTGGGAGAGACTGGTCGATATCCCTTAGCATGAGGGATCTTGATCCCTTCAAAGACTTCAGCTGGGCAACGTAGGGCAAAGAGTTCTTGTTCCAAGGCAGCAACTCATTCTTCCCAGGATAGCATTCCTGGGCTAGCGGTATCTGGTTGCAGAACCTTGTGGATAAATGTCTGGGACATGCCTTGGAGCTGTTCCGCATTGGGGTTGACGTTAGCGCTGAGGTGGCTGGTAAGAAGCTGGTTGGAGTTTAACCTGTGCCATTCATCAATATGTTCCATGTAGAGTCGTTTGCCAATGTAGTTGGAGATCATAGTGCCAGATGGTAAGATGACCTTTCCTTTGTGATTCCGATGGATTTTACCTTGACCAATAAAGCTTTCCAACTTAGCACAATTGCCGTGTACCATAGTATGACCAGTTTTGCCACAGAAGTGGCAGCTGTCACTAGGAGGTCAAGAGGCATGAAACTGAGAACTGTTACTAGAAGTCAATGCTGCCATCTTTTCCTCCATGCGTGCCAAGGCGTTAATGATAGCGGCTGTGGCAATGTTGAGAGGTTCCTTTTTAATGATAGTAGTCAGTACAGGGGCAGCGGTGTTAACAGTGGAAGCTTTAGCACTAGTGGTTGTTGGCTTTTTCAAGGTTGTGGTGGTGTCGGTACCCTTCAGAACCTATTTGGCAGCTTCCAAGACTTGGTCTACCTCATAGGAGTCCTCTGGGTGGTGATCGGGAAGGGTGATTTCTAAACAGCGGACAAGTTTGGACCATAATGAAGTTGGTATGCCTTGCTGGAATAAATGGTGTTCCTCGTTTCAGTAAATCTTGCCTTTAACCAGGAGCCAATATGCCAGGCGCTGGAAATCCTTATAGTAGTCTGAGAAGTGTCCAAGAGTAGTGATACCAGCAGAGAAGGTCTGGTTAATGAGTTGCTTGAGGTCCTGGAGAGTGTAACAGATGGATTCCTTGGCTCCAGGATATAAATGAAAGACCACTACTTTCCACTTGGCATATGTATGGTTGCTAAACTCTAGCAAGCCAAGCCAGGTCTCTGCAGTATCATAAGACACATACCAAGCAGTGTATTCCTTTTTCTGGTTGTCGTTGTTAATGGTGCAGTCCACTAAGAGGTATTTGAGCTCATGGAAGTACTGGGCAAGCTCTCAAGGGCAACTCTTGTCCCATTTAGTTGTGGTAGAGTCGTTGCAGGGTGGCATATGGCAGGAAAGACAGGCGTCACCCATGGCAGTAGTGCTAACAGGTGTCAGTAAGGGGGTAGTGGATTGGACTAGGGAATAGGGATTGGGAGTTAACAGGAGTAGCGGTGCATTGAGGAAGTTATTGATGTGATGGCCTGGGAAGTTCTCTAGGAGTTCATTAATGTTGAGAAGTTCCCTAGCAGTAGCAAGTTCCTCTTCAAGGTTACAAGGTGGGGTTGTTAAAGGGGTTAACGGTGACAAAGGGTGGATATCAAAAGGGATAGCTGGAAGCAAAGATTTGGTAATGAGACATAAGCAGTTTTTGGCCTGGAGGTAAGTTTCCAGTGGAATTTTGCTATAGAACCCCTCGCAGTGAGCTCCAAAATGATGTGCTGACTTGCCGCCGAGCTGCTGTGCAGGGAACAGCCAGCAAGACCAGCCAGATAGGGTAGCTAGCAAGTAGTAGCATTATGTGTGTGTGTGAGGAGTCAAGCAAAGTCCCAGGAACCTGTTAAAGTGGTAAAAGGTCAGAGTTGGTAAGGAAGTGGGAGAAAATGGTAAGAGATAATGGTGCAGCCATTAGTGTCACTTCCAAATTGCAGCAGTTTTTAAGAGATCTGTGAAGACCCAGAGGGTTGTTAAGAGGTGAAGGGGGAGTTAACAGAAATATATGAGTCGTTAGCTGTAGGTGCTAGTGTTAACAAAGACTTGACTAGGGCACCCATATGATGCTTAATGAAGGCAAAACAAGGGCACTTGTATGGCACTTAACAAGGGTGACAAGGGCCAAGTTCAATGATACTGTTAAGCTTAGAGACAAATGAGAAGAGACTGGACTGGGTAAACCCAAATCAGCTGGTAATGAAGCGAGAGTGAAAAGAGATCTGAAGCATGGTCTGGAATGGGGACTAGACTCTGGTACGATTTGATGATGATTAGCTACTGACAGGGCAGTATTTATAGGTACATAATGTAGCAAAAGGGGAAACCAGTAAGAGATAGTAAGCGTAGTGGTCACATGTGATAACACATGTTGGAGGCCACTATTGAATAGGAAAATTGTAAGAAATATGAGAAAATTATAAGTAGATCGAAAAAGAAAATTGTAAGTAAAAAAAAAGAGAAGGAAAATAAATTTACAATTGGTGGGCTATTGGTAAAGCAGTTACAATCAATCATCAGCTGCCGGTTGGGGGCTGTAGAAGGGCTGGATTGTTCAAGGTCAGCTCGGTTGTTAATGCAATTGTCAGTAAAGGTTGGTGTCATTAGCGGTCAGTTGTTGGTGGTCACTGTGCCCATGTCATGTGCTTCATTCGATTTATTGGTGTTGGGCAGCCAGTGCTAACTGGGTCATATCACCATTAACCACAGAACAACCGTTAAAACTTACCTTTGGAATGGTCATCATTCTTGTCTCGGTCCCACATCTTGGAGTCTTGGGAGTTTGTAGTAACACGGGCAACTCTGCTCCAGCATTACTGGTGGCTCCCTCCCTGCCAACTCAAACCTTCTCCCTGGTCCTCCCTTGTCTTCATGCCTGCTGAGGCCATTGGATCCTTGGGCAGGTGCTGAAAGAAGAACTGTTTGTCAAAAGACAGTTCTGAGAAGAGCTAAAGAATACCTTAACGACATTGCTAAGTTGCTTAGCTACACCATTAATACTTACCGTCATTGGTGCCTCTTCACCCTTGACCTCAACCTCCATCACTCCTGCCGGCATCGCACCCTTAACACAACCATTAGCATATCAAAAACATTGTCAACAAATGAACTTACAAAATGTCTGTCAAATGGCCTCATCTAGGCCTTCTCCTTGTACTGGGCATACAATGCCCAGCACTCTTCCCCAACTGCCTCCTGCTCTGCCCACATGATGCTGCTCCTGCCTGCCAACTCAAACCAATGGAGATACATTGACAGGATTGATATAACCGCCGATTGCAGGTTGCTCAGGAGCAGAGCATGCCCCATTGCCAGGACTTTTGGCGCCTTCTCCAGGAAGTCCTGGGTGGCCATGAATTGCGCAAAGGTAGTAGAGTAGTTGAAAAAAGCAGGTGTCAACATTTTAGAAGAGCTGAGATGATGAAGTCCAAAGAGTCGCTGGAATTTATTTATGGTTTTTGGTATGGCACATGGACTAAGACCCCCCACATAGACCACAATTAACGATTATGAGACTTTGAGGATTTTCTTTTGACTGGGGACAGTCAGTTTTGCAGTCAAGGAGAGATGATACAACTCATTCAGCGCTGGCTGCCCAACACCAATAAATTGAACAAAGCACGTGACATGGGCACGTGACCACTACTGACTGACCCCTAATGACACCAACCATTACCAACAACTGCCTTAACAACTGAGCTGACCTTGGACAATCCAGCCTCCTCTACGGCCCCCGACCAATGGCTGATGATCAATCATAACCGCATTACCAATGGCCCACTAATTGTAAATTTATTTTCCTTCTCCTTTTCACTTACAATTTTCTTTTCCAATCTACTTACAATTTTCTCATATTACTTACAATTTTCCTATTCAATAGTGGCCCCTGACATGTGTTATCACATGCGACTGCTACGCTTACTATCTCTTACTGGTTTTCCCTTTTGCTACATTACGTACCTATAAATACTGCCCTGTCAGTAGCTAATCATCATAAAATTGTATCAGAGTCTAATCCCCATTTCAGACCATGCTTCAGATCTCTTTTCACTCTCACTTCATTACTGGCTGATTTGGGTTTACCCAGTCCAGTCTCTTCTTGTTCGTCTCTAAGCTTAACAGTATTGTTGCCCTGTCAGTAGCCAAAACATCAGCAAATCATACCAGAGTCTAGTCCCCACTTCAGACCATGCTTCAGATCTCTTTTTGCCCTTGCTTTGCTACTGGCTGATTTGGGTTTACCTAGTCCAGTCTTCTCCTCTCTCTATCTTGTCTTTAGGCTTAACAGCATCATTAAGCCTAACTCTTGTTTGTCTTTGTTAAATGCCATTCTGGGTGTCCTAGTTTTGTCTTTGTTAAGTGCCATTCAGGTGCCCTAGTTTTGACCTTGTTAATGCTAGCACCTACAGCTAGTGACTTGTATATTTTTGTTAAACCTGTCCTTTAGCCCTTAACAACCTTCTGGGTCTTTGATTTTACATATCTCATCCTCACGCTACAAATCGGTAGCAACACTAATGGTAGCACCATTCAGCCATCCTCCATTTACTGCTATCTCCCTACCAACTCTGACCACATCTGTCACAACCCCGCCATCTCCAGACCCTCCTATGCTGCCCCAACCCTGGCACACACCCCCCACACCCCCTGCACACCTCCGGGGCCACTGACAACCCCACAATGCTGCATTGGCAACACCTACGGCCATCTCCAGACAAACCCCTGGGCATCACCAAACTCTGGCATCTCGGCGGTCACGTCACCCCAAAGCTTCCCTGTCACCGGGCACATCTGGACCCCCGGCATCCTGGCCATCACATAACATTCCACAACATTCCTCCCACAAACCGTCGGCATGTCACTGGGCCACCTGCTTCTGTGGCATCGACGGATGCCACCACTATGTACTATAACCACCGACCTGCCCAATGCAAGACCACTGCGACCTGCACCAACACGCCTTGACAACTGTCACGACCTCGGAGCTGAGAACCTGCCCTGGGACTTAACCAGAGGACAATCAGATGCTACGGTCCCAGGCCAGGACTCTGCCGGGTACTTAGTGGAAGGATAGTACATAAACCATAGGGTAGCATACGAGTCGAGTAGTCTTGATATTAACCATAGTTCTCCATATTTTCCGTACTCTCTGTCTCTGTCTCAATCTCAATCTATTCTTGTGCCTCTCTCCTCTCTCTCTCTTGTCTCGTCTCTTGTCTCTCATCTCCATGCCTCATGTTTCTGTTCTGTGACTCGTATCTCTGTTCCGTATCTCTCCTCCATTTCTCTATCTACTGTTCCATAT